>OY986435.1:74880533-75043033 GCA_963920525.1 Dichetophora obliterata
TCTCGGCATTTTCGTGTCTTTTTGACGTCCATACAGTGTAATCGTTACCGAGACAAAAATCTTATGTTGCTTGAATGGACTTCTTCAAACAATAAATGCAATGTCGTCAGATTTGTTTTTTTAAATACTTACGATGACTGGTTTTATTTATGAACCATTAAGTGTTATCAAGATCCTATTTAGAACTTATTCGGCCCGTAAATGAGTTAATCCAAATTATTGCATGAATTCTATCTGTGGAAATGATGTATTCCTCTGATTATGCCAACTCTGAAGAGGATTCCGACGATTTAGTTGCAATTGACTGGAAAGCGGTTGTAGGCAGCAATCAAGATGATCCACCACAGCAAAAATCTCAGCAAAACCTGTATGAAAACGAATCTAAACAAAACATACCATCAGAAGGTGATAAAAATGAGAATGATGAGCTTGAGTTCCATAATTCTTTCAATATGCAAGACGAACCTATATCCAATAATGCAACATACTTTGCAGGATATGTAGTCCACAAAATTTGGAAAAAAGTCTTTAAAACTGCAAAAAGTGCACTGAAGCCATCGAGCATATTGGAGCAGAAGAATGTTCAAGCTCAGAATGGCTCTTGCATTTCAAAAACTTTTGGTTCGCTACATCGGCCAACTCTTTATGATATTCTTTTTATGATATTATAAAAAACTTAATAAAAATATTTAATTATTTAATTATAAGAAATATAAAGGAATACATGATTGCAAAAATCGAAAATGATTTAAACATATGGTTAAATGTCGATGAAGAGTAAATTGAACACACAAAAAATTATTGATTCTGCCTTGCTCGTTTTCTTGCGATAAATCCGCAAGTAATTGTCGGTAGTTAATTGAAAAAGTCGAAGTAACATTTCATTATAACACACAATAACTACAAAATCAGAACGACCTTTAGTGGAAAAAATTTAACTTTGGCAATATTTTACTAAAATAGTAAATGTTTAAACTATTCTTAATACATAAAATTGAAGGCTTTATTGCAAGATCATAATATAGCAATAATTAACTATCAGGATTGAATTTTTAACATTATCCGATAAAATTATGCCGATTTAATAAAAACCCCAATGTTTTCCACATAAAATACAAAACATATATTTTAAGACTTTAAAGTCGATAATTTCGATTTTGTTTGTTTTATTTATTTCGTGACATGTTAAGTTTCGGCAAAAACAAATTTAATATTGTAGTTTTAATTGCTTAATAATCGTGATTAAATATTTTTAAATGTGTAACATATCAAAGTTGCTCAAACGAAAACGCACATTACAACATCACAAGACATCTCAAACGCTTCTCATCGGACTATTTTTTTAAACTTTGTTTTTTTTTTCAAATCATCAGATGGGTACTTTGGCTGGCAACATTCAAATTAAGAAGATGCATCCAGAATTCCCATCCGATATTTGTGTAATATTTGAAGCATTAGACGCACAACTTGTTGTAAGCACTAGTGCCAGCACACAGAAAATTATGTCCTTAAAGGATTATCTGCAGGACGAAACACCAAAAACAGTGCTAAAATCTATCCAGCTCAAGGCTCGTCCCAAAAATAAATTCGTGTTTGCCTCATATAAGGTAAGCCGCTTTTGCTCTTACCTTCCTTTTTTTTCACATTTATATAGATACTTCTCCGCTAGATCATGCCTCGTGCACAAAATGCTCATGCCTACGTCAATTCCGGATTTTTGTTCGACATGGACGTGAGAACGGGAAAAGTTAACACAGCACGAATTTGTTTTGGTGGTATAAACCCTCAATATGTGCATGCAAGATCAGTGGAGGATATGATTGCCGGGCAGAACATTTTCAATCCGCTGATGGTGACAAAGATTTTTACTGAGCTTTCGTCAACATTGGTTCCGGATGAAGTACTGCCAGATGCATCACCTGAGTACCGTAAGACGCTTGCTTGCGGCTTGTTCTACAAATTCTTACTTAGCATCGCTCCCGAGGACTTGGTAAAACCAGAATTCAAATCTGGTGGAAAATTGCTGATGCGTCCACTTTCGTCAGGCCTACAATCTTTTGGCACAAGCCCAAATAGTTACCCAGTAACACAACCGGTGCAAAAAGTCGAAGGTAAGTCGAGAAGTATTTAAAGCCCGGTTGAGGGTCTTTTCGGTATGTTGTGTTTTTGACAAAAAACATATTTTTTTTTTAATACTCACAGCTTTGATACAGTGCACTGGCGAGGCTACCTACATGAATGACATCTTGACTACCAGGAACTCGGTATACTGTGCCTTTGTGAACGCTACTAAAGTTGGTGCCAACATCGAACAGATCGATGCCTCTGAAGCTTTGCAACAACCAGGCGTTATAGCATTCTATTCAGCTAAAGACATTCCAGGCAACAACACCTTCGTGGACACATCGTTTTTTTTCAATGAAGCATCAGAGGAGATTTTCTGCTCGGGTGAAGTCAAGTACAACGGTCAGCCCTGTGGCATGATTGTAGCTACGAACAGCGATATTGCAAACCATGCTTCCAAAAAAGTCAAATTATTTTATTCCAGTGGTGCCCGAGAGATATTTACTAGTATCGAGAATGTATTAAATGCAAATAAAATAATACGTTCTGACCAGAGAATAGAATCCAATATGAAAGGCCTGCAACTAAGTAAAAACGGTACAATATCAGCAAATGGCATATTTTTCATAAATGGACAATACCACTTCAGCATGGAACCACAGACCGCGATTGTAGTGCCTTTTGAGCAGGGACTTCAAGTATGGTCGGCCACTCAGTGGATGGATCAAACTCAGTATGTAATCGCCAAAATGCTCCGTTTAAAGATCAGCGATGTACAGCTGAAGGTACGTCGTCTGGGTGGAGGGTTTGGCTGTAAGATAACACGTGGAAATCAGTCGGCCTGCGCTGCTGCTCTGGCAGCCTTTAAGCAAAATCGGCCAGCGCGGTTTGTGCAAACTATTGAGTCCATGATGACCAGCCTTGGAAAACGTTGGGCTTGTCTCAGTGACTATGCTTTTGATGTTCATCCTAATGGCAAGATTATCACGCTGCGGAATAACTTCTATGAGGATGCTGGCTGCACTTTGAACGAGAATCCTATAGTTTTTTTTACTACGCCAACTGCTGGCAACTGCTACGATCAGACGGACAGTAATTTTCAGATAAATGGTCAGGCCATTACGACTGATGCACCTAGCAACACCTGGTGCAGAGCACCTGGTTCTCTTGAAGGTAAGCATTGGTTAAGATATTGATATTTTTACAAATAGCGACCGCCAATTTTCGTGAGTAAGAAACCGCCAAATGTTATCAAAAATGTCCTTATGACGAATCTGATTCCCAAATTTCTTCAACACGTCAGGATTTTATCTGTGGCAAAGATGTTTGTTATAAGTCAATACAAAATTTTCTTCCATATTTCAATCCTCCACCCCTCTTTTTCACAATTATTTTTACGTTTTTCAAAAATAAGTACTTTATTTAAGCATAACGTTATTCTGCTAACCATTGAGAAATGTAATATTAGATATGTGTTGGCAAAAAATCATCCCCATAAAAATCATATAGGGTATTCCAACAATAGGGCATTAAATAACAATACTTTTTTCTCCTCCTAAAAAAAATTTGAGAAAAAAATATGTCTTCCTCTCCCGCAAGGACAAAGTTGTTTTTTGAGAAAAACAGTAAAATAACGATCTTTAAATGCTTCAATTTTTGTAAGAAAAACTACATATGTCTAAAAGCAAAAGTAAATATAGACTTTAACTAACAATATTTTGGCAAACACAATGACACTCTTTATTTTTACCCAGTGTCTTGTGTGAAGGATATTCGAATCAAAAAGTACACTCGAGATTGCAAAGATGTTTTGATTGTTATCTGATTTTGTTAATTTTGGTGGTTTTGATTAAAGTGTCAACGTTTTACTTAAATTTGGCGACTTAATACTTTGCATATGCATTTTCTTGTTTTTGAGAAATGTATACTTAAACACATTTTTTTAACTTTTTCAAAAAAACTAATATAAGGTTTTATATTCGAATCTAATTGCAAAACTGGTTATTCGTAACGCTCCCATCCGTCCTATATTTTGCAGGACAGTCATGCTTTTTATTGTTTTATCCTTTTTTTCTCAGATGTTTGCAATTTAGTCCACTTTGTTAATTATTCATACTTTTTTTAGTTTTAAGTCAGAAGTTTCCCTTTTTTGCAACCCTGTTGGAAGTTTCTGTTAGGTTAGGTAAGGTTAGTGTGGCTGTCTTAAACGAGACACACTTAGGGCCATTTTGTTCACAGAGAGATAAATTTATCCCAGAGTTAATTCCATGATTTTTCCAGTTTTTCATTTGTTCACAGTGAGTTAAGCATTTAACTCTTCAAGCTGGAGATAAAAATGGTGGCGAGATAGCTTAACCCCAGAAATATTTAACTCGTGAAAATTGGTGAGTTAAGATTTTTAATTCGCTCTCATCACTCTCATTTTAATATTTTTTATTTACTTGGTGTCAAAATATTGAAAATACAGATTTTTAAACATAGGGAAACAGTATTGGGGGTTACTGATTTCGAATCTGGTGTCAGAATTTTAAAATTTGGATTAATTTTTTATTTTTACGAATTCGGGGCTGGCGCGAACTAAAGGGTAAAAATGGGTCGCTGAAACCGAATCCGTTGTCAGAATTTCAAAATTCGAAAATTTTTCTACACATAGGGCTGCCACCTAAAAATGTTTTATTTACATGAGGGAACAGTATTGGGAGGTTACTGATTTCAAATCTGAACTCAAAATTTTTAAATTCAAGATGGTGGATAGGGTTGCCACCTTAATATTCTACATTTTTACGAATTCGGGGCTGCCAAAAAAAAAATGCTACAACAAAAATGGGTCGCTGAATTCGAATCCGTGGCCAGAATTTCAAAATTATAAAGTTTTGAAATAATAGGGTTGCCACCTAATAATAAGTCATTTTAAGAATTTTAAACATTATTTAACAGTGCTAGGGAGTCACTGATTTCGAATCTGAAGTCAGAATTTTAAAATTCAAAATGGTGGATAGGGTTGCCACCTTAGTTTTTTGTATTTTTATGAATTCGGGGCTGGCAAAAAAAAATGATACACCAAAAATGGATCGCTGAATATGAATCCATGGTCAGAATTTCAAAATTATAAAGTTTTGAAATAATAGGGTTGCTTTTACTTTTGAAAATACATATTATTAGGTGGCAGCCCCATTATTATAAAATTTTATCATTTTTAAATTCTGACCACGGATTCGGACTCAGCGACCCATTTTTGGCATACCATTTATTTGCCAGCCCCGAATTCATAAGAATACAAAAAATTAAGGTGGCAACCCTATCCACCATTTTAAATTTTAAAATTCTGACTTCAGATTCGAAATCAGTGACTCCTTAACACCGTTAAATAATGTTTAAAATTCTTAAAAATACTTATTATTAGGTGGTAACCCTATTATTTCAAAACTTTATAATTTTGAAATTCTGACCATGGATTCATATTCAGCGATCCATTTTTGGTGTACCATTTTTTTTTTGCCAGCCCCGAATTCATAAAAATGCAAGAAACTAAGGTGGCAACCCTATCCACCATTTTGAATTTTAAAATTCTGACTTCAGATTCGAAATCAGTGACTCCCTAATACTGTTAAATAATGTTTAAAATTCTTAAAATGACTTATTATTAGGTGGCAACCCTATTATTTCAAAACTTTATTATTTTGAAATTCTGACCATGGATTCATATTCATCGACCCATTTTTGGTGTACCATTTTTTTTTGCCAGCCCCGAATTCATAAAAATACAAAAAATTAAGGTGGCAACCCTATCCACCATCTTGAATTTTAAATTTTTGACTTCAGATTCGAACTTAGCGATCCCAATACTCTTTCCTCATGTTTAAAATTTTTAAAATAAAACATTTTTAGGTGGCACCCCTACGTGTAGAAAAATTTTCGAGTTTTGAAATTCTGACAACAGATTCGGAATCAGCGACCCAATTTTACATAGTGTTTCTCCCAGAGTTGAATTCGCATAAATAAACAAGAAATTAGGTGGCAACTTTATCCGCCATCTTGAATTTTAAAATTCTGACACCAGATTCGGAAGAAGTAACTCCCAATACTGTTTCTTCATGTTTAAAATTCTTAAAAAAATGTTTAGTTGGCAGCCCTGTGTAGAAAAATGTTAGAATTTTGAAATTCTGACATCAGATGCAAAATCAGCGATCCATTTTTACCTAGTGTTCACTTTAACCCTCAAATTCGCAAAAATAAACCAAAAATCCCCACACATTTTTTAATTAATGAGCAACACTCTAACATTCCAATGGAAATCGATATAAACTGAGAGCGAATTTATGCTCTAAGCATAAAGCTGGGATAAAATGTGAACAAAACCACTTTTTTATCTCCCGATTTATACGCTTGGTATAAAATTAACCTAGAGATAGTTATCCCCGAATTAAATCATATTTATGCCCTTTGTGAACAAAATGGCCCTTAGGCCAATAAGGCTTATTGTGATACGAAGGGTTAATTCTTCCTATCTCTATTAAAACCAGTTTGAGCTGTTTACTAAGCTTAGGATTCGGTAAATCGAAGATTCCGAGCGTTCATCAAGGTCATTAAAGAACCAGTTGCCTAAGTGGAGGAAGCGTTTTTGAGCCAGCGCTGGACAAGTGCAGAGGAAATGTACTGTAGATTCTTTCTCCTCCTCACCTCTACAGCTTCTGCAATAGTCGTTGTGGGGTATGTTTAATCTATGAGCGTGTCTGCCAATAAAGCAGAGATCTGTAAGGATCCCTACTATGGTGCTAATGTTGTCTCTACGGAGAGAAATGAGTTCTTTTGAACGCTTTAGATTGAGTTTAGTCCAGATTTGCCGTGATATATTAGACATGTTTCCTACTGACCATCTGTTGTTGGTTTTGATGCAGGATAACTCATGTGTAAGGAGTTTATATGTGGTGAGAGGAATACCAAGGCTTGCCTTGTCTAAAGATAGTTGTTTGGTAGTGCCTGTACGAGCGAGTTCATCTGCTTTACAGTTACCTAGAAAATCCTTATGTCCAGGAATCCAGCATAGAAGGATTTTTAGCTGCTCTGCCATCTCATTTAGAGATCTACGGCAGTTGAGAACTGTTTCAGATGTTATTTCAACAGTTCCTAGGTCTTTTAAAGCGGCTTGGCTGTCAGAAAGAATTCAAATATCTATGGAATATATTTCATTTACCTGAAGCCAAGTTAACGCTTCATGTCAGGGAGCCTGAAGGCTAAATTAATGCTTAATGTTTCTGAATAGACTTCTCCACCTACTTTGCCATCTAGTTTTGATCCAGCAGTAAAGATCTCAATGACATTGTGAGGTGAACGGTTTCCTAGTTCCCACTCTTCTCGAGAGGGAATGGATACATCGAACTTCCTTTCAAAGGACAGTTTTTTAGTGATGTAGTCAGTGGACCTAGGTATGGGAGGGAGAAATTTTATAATGCAAGAATGTCCTAGTGTACTTTCTTTCCACTGGGAGGTGGCTTCTAGGCGGATGGCTGTATTAGCGGCCATCTGTTTAACTAGGATGTCAAGTGGTGTAAGATATAGCATTGTGTCTAATGCGTCTGTCGGAGTGATTTTTAGGGTTCCAGTGATTCACAGTTCCGCTGATTTTTTAACTTTACGGAGAAGGTTTAGGTGAGTCTGCTTTACGAGTGCTTGCCACCAGACAGTAGAACCATAAAGCAAGATTGGCCTTACAACTGCTGTATATAGCCAGTGAGTAACACTTGGTTGTAAGCCACATTTACCTACCTACCACCTTTTTGCATGAGTATAGGGCAATATTCACTTTATTGGTTGTCTTGAGCAGATTGGCCTTCCAGTTTAGTTTACTATCCAGTATAAGGCCCAGTTATTTTGCTTGATCTGAGAAGCTAAGTCTTGTGTTTCCCTGTTTAGGAGGTCTAATTAGAGGTTAATTGTGTTTTCTGGTGATAACCACTAACTCAGTTTTGTTTGGGTTAACGCTAAGCCCACAGCTGATAGCCCAGTAGACTAGAGCATTTAGGCAATTTTGCATAACATCTCGAAGGGTGGATATGCATTTTCTAGAGGTAACAATAGCAACGTCATCGGCATAAGCTATCACCCTGCACCCCTCTAGTTCCAGTCTTACTAACAGTTCATTTACTGCTAAATTTCAGAGTAGAGGAGAAAGAACCCCTCCCTGAGGGGTTCCCCTTGGTTCAGAATATTTTAATTTTCATAAGAGTATTAAAAGCTGTTGAAGTTTACTTTTATACAAAGAGATGTGATGCTAGAAAAATGAAAGAGAATAATCTATGGTCTGAAAAGGAGTGTTCTTTAAAAACTCTCCAGTTCCTTATTCTATTAGATATATGGTCAGAGGCATGGGTAATATCTAAGACTTCCTGCCTATTACTAATAATGAAGGTCAGTTCATTACCTACATTACTTATGTTAAGATTGGAAAAATGTCTGTGCAACTCATTTTTTAAACTTGTCGAAGCGAAAGTGTATGTTAAGCTGATTGAAAAAATATCGATAGAAAATATTTTTGTATTTGATCAAATAAAAACGAGAAAAAAATCATTTTAGTATCCGATTGAAAAAATATCGATCACAGAATAAATTTTATTTTTGATTGCAAAATCATCGAAAATGATCGAATAAAATATAAACCTAAAATTATTTTTGTTTCTGATTGAAATAATATCGGCCGTAAAATTGTTGGTTTGAATTGTTTTTAACTTAAAACTTTAATCAAAAATGTAATCTCCATTTTTCTAGCATCACATCTCTTTGTATAAAAGTAAACTTCAACAGCTTTTAATACTCTTATGAAAATTAAAATATATTCGTTATTTTGGGTCCGCGCTGTTTTTTACTTTAAAAACCGGTCCCTACAATTAGTATACCCTCCAGAGAAGTGCATCCGACAAGCAATTTTAGTTTTTGTGAGTCAGTTTCATGGGGCTGGCCACTCCCAATTCTGCAATCAAAGAACTATTTTTGTTTATTAATCCGGAATGTGCTTCGGTATTTGAACCTTGCTCGTATGCTTTGTTAGTCGAAACGACGAACATCAACTTTAAATAGAATATACTGCAAAAATACATATATTACAAGTTTAATTACAAGTTTAAGTTAACGGAAAATTTCATGATATTGTACATTTTTTAGCATATTTTTTATTACATATCTTACAATATATTTTATTGAGCCAAAAAATTAATGATTTTTTTGGCCTATTTTGAATTAGAATATGAAGATTTTTAAATCCGTATATTTTTTAGTTAAATTCACACAGAAGTTATTTTTAGTTATGTTCTATCTTGCTTCCTATTATCAATCGTGTAGAGCGTGTTATTTGATCGATGGCTGGACATGTTTGGAAGAGTTTTGTTTCGACTTTGAACGGCTATAGTAATGTTCTTAAAAAATGTTTTATGTTGTTTATATATATACTTAGATTTCCTTCCCATATAATAATAATTAATAATTTTAATAATATATTTAATAATATAATAGAATAATTTTAAATTCCAACTGATTTGGCAATTACTTTTTATGCAAACAAACGGGTGACAAAATACACCATTAAAATTATTTCTCTATCTCCAAATTTTCTCGATCGGAATCTATCTAATTCACTTTCTAAATCTAATATTTAATTAAAGAAATAGTTGCAAACTATTTTTTATATTAATTTATTCATATTAATAAATATAAACTATTTTATATTAATAAATTTTAGAAAAAGAATTTGTAAAATCTGCTTTACGATCACTTATGCAGAAATATTTAGTTAATAACGCTTACAACACAATTTATTTTAAAAAACTCAATCACGGTCGTACTTTGAAATACATACATATAAATTAAATCGTTTATTGAATTGGCTATATGGAAAATACTCATCTCGTTAACCCATCTACATCATAGAGTTCTTTAATAACACCGCGTTACAAGAATGAGCTTTTGTTGTGTCTTATGAAACAAATATACCTTTTCGGAAAGGGAGGAAAACATAAAAATACACTTGTATCGTCGTTTTTCATGTACACGTCAGTATTTTTTTTTTATTTTTTAAGTTCTTTGGTTCCACACAGTAGGATTCTACATATATTTGTTAGTTGCTTCAATTTGATGAAACTTAAACAAATAAAACTGATATTTAATGATATCTAAAAGTATAATGAGACGCTGGTTTTAAAATTGGTATCGGTTTCTTTGTACCGGTTTCTTGTACCGATTCGGTTTGTTGAAGAACCGATTTGTTTTTTTGAGTAAATTTGTTAATACCTAAATATTTTATGCGGTGATTTCAGAAATTCATTTGTTTTTCTCTGTACCGGTTACGGCTTTTATATTTTTCACAAATTTTTTCACAATATTTAAAATTCATAATATAAGTATGGACTTTATGAACTTAATTATGTGGGAAAAAGCGGAACGTTTGAAAAAAGAAATGATTTTAAAGAAACTTGGTCCTTTAATTTTGGCGTTAGTATGCATTTGTCTCAGTATAGCGACAAATAGACAAGCAGTAATCGCCAAGCATGTGCGTAATGTTTTGGTCTGTAAAGCTCTTTACTATAGTCGCAACGTCCTGATGTAACATTTCGCCATGTTCATCGCTATAAGCTTCTATATCATCAGGTGGAAAAATCGAAATGATTATGAAGGAAGTGATTAAACTTTAGCTATATTAAAACGTATATTTTGTCGTATGCCGAAATCCTTTCTTCGACAGTATTTTTATAATTGGTAGCTCGTTTCTTAGCCAGAAACTGCTCAATAACAGTAACTGTTCATTTTCATGCACGTTGTTCGATATCTTTAAATTTTGAGGTAAATTACAACACTTGCAACTATTTTCTTTATCTGCGGACTATTGAATACACCTCAGATCATACAAAGGAATGTAAAGCAATTTTGTTATTAATTACTTCTTAATTTCATCATTTCTTTTTTCAAACGTTCCACATTTCCCCACATAATAAAGTTCATAACGGGGCCATACTCATATTGTAAATTTTTACTATAGTGAAAAAATTAATGAAAAAATAAAAGACGTAACCGGTACAAAAAACACGAATTTCTGAAATCACCGCATAAAGTATTTAGGTATGCATACCATTATTATACTTTTAGAAATTAAGTTTCATCAAATTCAAACAACTCAATCTATTTTTTCCAAGAAATATACGGAGCAATCCTACTGTGTGGCACTACAGCACTGAAAACATAAAAGAAAGTTCCGACGTGTTCATAAAAAACAACAACACACGTGTAATTTTTATTTCTCCCCTTTCTGAAAAAGTATATTTCGGTTATAAGACAGAGTGTGTGTAACGCAATGTAATAAGGATTAATGAGAATTATTTTTTGTTTACCTTTTTTAGGCATTGCCATGATGGAGAACATCATTGAGCACATTGCTTTTGAAACCAACATTGACTCTGTCGATGTCCGCTTGGCCAATATTAAATCGGATCACAAAATGGCAGATCTGCTGCCACGCTTCATTCAATCTACGGAATATCGTGCACGTACCCTGGAAATAGATGACTTTAATTTAAAAAATCGTTGGCTCAAACGTGGGCTGGGTTTGTCGATAATGGAATTTCAACTTGGATATATAGGCATGTATCCGGCCACTGTGTGCATTAACCATGGGGATGGTACAGTGGTTATTTCACACGGCGGAATCGAAATCGGTCAAGGTAGGCTATTGTTGCTACCAACAAACAGCATATCTAAAAAAATTTTTTACAAATAGGACTTAATACAAAAGCTGCTCAGGTGGCCGCATATGTGCTTGGTATTCCAGTGGATATGGTCAAGATCGAGGCTTCTGATACATTAAATGGTGCCAACGCTATGGTCACTGGCAATTCTATGAGCAGCGAGAGTGTGTGTTATGCAGTACGCAAGGCTTGCGAAACTCTCAACGATCGTCTTAAACCAATACGCGCTGAGCTGGCAACAGGAGCTCTGTGGCAGCAGGTGGTAATGACCGCCTATCAACGTAACATTAATTTAATCGCTAGCGATTCCTTCAAGCAAGATGATATGCAAGCCTATAAAGTTTACGGTTTGGCCGCGTGCGAAATGGAGGTCGATATTTTAACGGGTAACAATCAAATCAAACGTGTTGATATACTCGAGGATTGTGGTGAAGCTTTGAATCCCAACGTCGACATTGGCCAAATCGAGGGTGCGTTTGTAATGGGTTTGGGCTACTGGCTGACGGAACTACTTATCTATGATCGTCAGACTGGTGAATTAAAGACGAATCGCACTTGGAATTACAAGCCACCTGGTGCCAAAGATATTCCAGCTGATTTCCGTGTTGAGGTGCTGCAAAACTCTTCCAATGCCGGTGGATTTATGCGTTCAAAGACAACAGGAGAGCCACCTTGCTGCTTGGCTATTTGTGCCCTTTTTGGCTTGCGGAAAGCAATAATGTCTGCGCGGCACGATGCGGGTCTTCAACGAAAGTGGCTGCGTTTGGATGCTCCCACCACGCCCGAACACATTGTGCTTAAGTCGGGCACCAAAGTTGAAACATTTTCATTTGATGATGGTGAATGGATTATGTTATAAATGTTTTAGTATAAAAGAATAAAGTTTTGTTATATTTTATATGATACTGGGATATGGTTTAATAATAAATTAATATTAATAGAAACCAAAGGTATTAGTATTCTTGCAAACAAATACAAAAAAATCAAAGTAAATGAGTCTTCACTCAACTTGACCAATGCATACGGTAGAAATACAAATTTCAAAGTACTCCAAAAAGCTAAGAACAGTTTACATTTGTCTTTTTAAAGAATACTAGTATCGCCTGTGGCCGAAATTCGACCAACCTTCTGAAATTTCAATAGTTTTTCCCTAGTTCTGAGGCATGACCTTGCTTTAAGAAATGTGCTGTACTAAAAAATCTTAAGTTTAAAATTATCGCAATAATTTTGATATAAAAATAGTCTAAATTTTTTTAAAAATATCTGTAAAAACATTACCCATAAAAACGTTCGTATACCGTTAATTTCACAACCAGGGCTTTTCATATAAAAACACGTTGTACTGAGAAATGCTATAGTTTTCAAGTAATCGCCATAACTTTGATCTCAAAATAAAGGGAATTTTCAGAATTTACTATTTATAAAAAATTTCACCATCACAATATATATTCACACATGTTACATACAAAAAGGGTATTTGTAAGAGGTAGCGAAAAATGTTTTTTTGTGCATTGTATTAATGTCGAAAATTTCCTCTTACACAATGTTCTTAAAATTTTTATAGCTTAGTTTTTACTTAAGAAATATTCTTTAAACGCTAATATTTCAGGTCAAAGGTCACAAAAATATTCAGTGAACTAATTCTCCCTACTCTAATTTCTTTAAAAAATATTATCAAAATCGGTTCAGAAACACGGAAGAACTATTTCTCCCACGCATATTTCTATATACTAGTACCGCCTGTGGTCGAAATTCGACCAACTTTCTGAAATTTCAAGCGCTTTTCTCATTCTGAGGCATTGACCTTGCCTTAAGAAAATGTGTTGCACTAAGAAAATTTAAAGATTCGAGAGAAAGCAACAGTTGTCGAGATATCGTCATAACTTATATATCAAAATTTTTCAGAATTTGCTATTTGTAAAATAAAAAAATGTACTATAAAAAATGCTTATTGCAGGGTATCCGTAAGAGATAGTGAAAAATGTTTTTCCTACATTGTATTAATACCTAAAATTTCCACCTACGCCATGTTCTTCCATTTCTTATAGTATAGGTTTTTCTTCAGAAATATCCTCATATTTCAGGTCAAAGCTCACAAAACTATTCGGCGAACTTCTTCTCCCTTCTCTAATTTATTTAAAAATTATCAAAATCGGTTCAGAAAGACGGAAGAACTGTTTCTCCAATGGCTAATTTTTTATAAAACGAAATGACTTAAAACATAGATTTGTGTATATGTATAACCTTGGAGTGGTTTGAAATATTTGAAAATTTTTTTCACAGAAATTATTTTTTAAGCTGTAGAGCTTTGTAAAAAATATAAAAACAACATTTTGAAAAATTTAATTTTTATCAAAAAAATCATAGGGGTGCTCATGATTTTCGATGATAGAAACTGTTTTTTGCATTATGTGTCAAAACGAAGCAATTTTAGCTAATAAATGATATGTCATATGAAAGAGTGTGAAAAAAGAATATTTTATAAAAAAAAATTACAACAACAAAAACGTTTGGGATATTTTTTGAGCTATGAACGAATTTAATACATATGTGGAAATAAGCGGTTTCGTATGTTTTTAGTATTTATTGTTTGATTCTTAAAGTCATCCCATCTGGTAATTGTACATAGAAGGACTCAACACTCGCAACCATTTTTTAAAATTTGGTGAGAAAGAGAACCTCAAGTCGAATGGGTCAGATGGACGAATGGCAGATAAGACGAAATACTTGGTGTCAACAAACAAACAGTCCCAGCGTCTTGGAACCCACGTTACCGTTGACAATACCTCCTTCGAGGTTGTGAAGAACTTCGTTTATCTGGGATCCAGCATTAATTCAACCAACGACATCAGCATTGAGATCAAACGAAGAATAACTCTAGCCAACAGGTGTTACTTTGGGTTCAGTAGGCGATTGAGAAGCAGAGCCCTCTCTCGACGAACGAAAATCACGCTCTACAAATCGCTCATCATGCCCGTCCTACTTTACGCATCACAAACCTGGACGCTGAGCAGTTTAGATGAAAAGAATTTAGGAGCATTCGAGAGAAAGATTCTTCGTAAGATCTACGGACCAATCTGCGTCAATGGCGAGTACCGAATACGGTGGAATGATGAACTGTATGAGCTGTACGCTGACATCGACATAGTCAAGCGCATTAAAATCGAGCGGCTTCGCTGGCTTGGTCATGTTCAGCGCATGAAAGACGATGCTCCAGTGAAGAAAACATTCGATTCGGTACACAGCGGCGGTCAACGCAGAAGAGGACGACCGCATCTTCGTTGGAAAGACCAAGTAGAGGACAACCTGACGAAGCTTGGAATTTCCAACTGGCGCCAGCAAGCGAAAGACAGAAATGGCTGGCGCAAATTCTTAGATGAGGCCAAGACCGACATACGGTTGTAGCGCCAACGAAGTAAGTAAGTAAGAGAAAGAGAACCAACAGTTTTAAAGCAGTATTGTTCTGCATTACTGATTATTTTAAAATAATTTTGTGAAAACTTTAAACTTTTGTAAAAATTACCCTATATTGTTAAAATAATACATTTCTTTTTAACAAGTGAGTAGCTTTCATTAAATTAGAAAATCCTGCATCCTTAAAAAAAAGTAGAAGTATAACTATATATTGTCGGTAAATGTAAGTTGAGATAAATCGTGCGAGATAGAACAAATTGAGGATATACAAATTCGGCGCTTTTTTAATTTGTTGAAACTAAATGTTTTTGAGAATTATCCATTTGATGCTTTTGTGTTCTATTTTGTGTTTTTATGTTCATAATATTTTAAAATGTAATTTTACTTTTTAATTGCTTAAATAAGTTAATAAAGTGTCAAAATTATTGACAATTATAAAAGATCTTATTAGGGTTTGTTTCTACAATTCTCAAATAAAAATACACTTTTTCCATACACCTTTTTCTTAGAATTGTTTTTGTTTTTTACTTGCGTCAATTACAACAAGAAAATACAAAATCTATATATATAAAACATAGTCGGGATTGTTACACCATTTATAACTCAAGAACGGCTGGACCGATTTTAATGATCTTTTTTTGTTGAATTTATGTTCATCCCGAATAGCAGAATAACTATAAAATATCGGAAAAACTCAGGGGGCGTGGCACCTCCCATACAAATCAAATCTTCTATATTGAATAGCTTTGGAATTATAAGTCACACAGCAACGGAATTCGGTATTCGACCTTAATTTTCACTTGCCGTTCTACTGGTAAGATTTTATGGGCGTTGGACGTAGGGCATGACACTTTTTCAGCAGCCCAAATTTTCAGTATAACTTTCAAGCTTTAAGGTCACACTTTTATGAAACTCAATTAGAACGTACTATTTAGTCGTGTCTTTCGACTGGTAAAGTTGATCAAGTATAGGCCAAAGGGGTGTGGCACCGCCCATACAATTCAAATTTATGATATCGAATAGCTTTGGAACTAAATGCCGTATAATAATGAAATTCAGTATGGAGTTGCCACTTGGTGATATCCTTCTACTGGAAAACTGGGATGGGTTTTGGAAAAGAGGATGTGGCTCCGCCAATACACTTTAAATTTTTGATATCAGATAGCTTTGGAACTAAATGTCGTATATCAACGAAATTCAGTATGGAGTTACTTATTGGTAAGGCATTTCTACTGGAAAATTGGCACGGGCATTGGAAACTTGGCGTGACTTCGCCCACACAAGCTAAATTCAATTCAATATACTTTACTGCAAAAACTAACTTTTTTCTAGCATTTTATAATCAAAATCAAATCTTTTAAACGAATAAAAATTTACTTATTTTTCATTTTAAAACCGTAACTTTTGCAACTGAAAGAGATTTTTATCTTCATTACTTTTTGGTAAGGTTTGTTGCATTTTCCCTAAAATAAAAAAAATTAAAAATAAAAATAATTTTAAAAAAATCATTTGTTCCGCTCATTGTGGGAATCGATCCCACAACCTCATGGCTTCAAAACTGATGGTTAAGCCGACTGAGCTATCAAAAGTACATTTTATTCAAGTTGAAATATACTAAAATAATTTCCTAATAGAATTTGCTATAAAATTAAATGACAATAGGGAAATAACAATGATAGCAGTGTACTTTATTTTCTTAGACAAAAATCAATCGTGTTTGTCATATGCATATATATTAATAAAAATCATTTTCTGTAAAATAAAAACAAGAACCTCTCGGAATATTTCGGTGCCGCTGCCTGCATGCAGCAAAATACATAGCCTCAATAAAGTAAATGTATTGCTGATACGCTATTGAAATACTTAATTTTTGTACTTAATAAACTATTACTTAATAAATTTTTTGAATTAATTTTATCACATTAATCTAAATTAATAAAATAAAGTCGGGTTAGTTTTACCATTCACATATAACATATAAAGATCCGCTGGACCGATTTAAATAATCTCTTATTTATGGATTTTTCTTTGCCCCAAATAGTAAAATAGCTTTTAAAATATCGGAAAAATTCACGGGAAAAAAATTATATGAAAGTTAATTATCTACATCAATAAAAATCATTTTCTGTTTGTTTGACCAGAATACAAATTTTAACGGCTGGACGGATTTAACTCAAATTTTGCTCACACTTTACGTGAATCTTAGATTATGCTTTGGCATAATTAGTTTTAACCACGCCTCTTCCATCCTTTTACAAGAAAGAGAAATCAACCAACTAGCATACTTTTTTTAGCGAAAAGCTTCGTTTAATTAATTTTAAAAAAATTCTGAAATTTTGACACCAAAAAAATTCACGTAACTTCAAGATAGCACAAATTTTTAGTACAACGTCTTTTTCTAATAACGCCGTTTCCTTAGAATGACAAAAAACCATTTTGTATATTTCCATACGCTTTACGTCAAAAGCTTATTTTTTCTGGCTAAAAATCGTTATCTTCTGAACGAATAAAACCTCAACATCAAAATTTTACCTTTGCTCCCCCGAGTAACACCGGGTATATCAGCTTGTTAAAAATATTTCTATGACAGCAATGAGAATCGAACCCGTACCCTTCCGATTGATAATGCAGCACGCTACTACCTAATCCAAACAACTTTCTTAAGTTAATTGGTTCATTCAATATTATGTATTAACTGAAGCTATGTTGCAGTATATGACAAGAATATATTAAAAGGATTGTGCATAGCAATCCTACATATTCTATTGTGAATGCGTGGAGCTATGATGCAGCAGATCACAATAATCGATCAAAAGCATTGGTTCTGTTCGGAAAGGCATCACGATTTGCAGTATGCGCACAAATGGCATTTTTAAGCGTCCAAATTGCAGCTTGATTTTTTTTTTTTGATGCGAATGATGAGTTACTCTTGATAAAAAAATTACATTTAGAATGTTTTACGTTTGCATTGCTGCAAAATGGGCCTTTTTTGAACATTTTGTTTATGCTAAAAACCTATTTGCGCATCATGATGCATTTCGAACAGATCCATTGTGCATTAGCTATCCAAACCACAAAAGTAGCAAGGTTCCATTGAACGAGGCAAGGCCGTTGGTCTAGCGCTCGAAAATTTAAGGTATTTTTAAGATTTTTTTAAAAAGTTCTAATATTAAACAACATATTTAAACTTTTAAAGTATATTGTAAAACTCATTCATCATAAAAAAAAATTATTTTTTTTTATCTAAAAAATTGTTTATCTTGTTCAAAATTGCGCTCAATAAGACGTTCTCTAGGAAAAGGGCCATGTGCAGTGTGGTAAATTTTGACTTTTATATTTATCTGAAAAATAAGAACCAAGAAAATTATTAATCACTATGAGTGCAGCTGTTGTTGGCACTAGAAAAAAAAATATTGAAAATTGACAGAATGATGCGCTTTTGAAAATTAAGTTCTTAAAACAGCTTATTTTCTAGAGGTTATTAAGTGTAAAATATACGATTTTTTAAATAAAACTTTAATTCTAGTTCCAGCGATGTTATGAATAGCATATTTCAATTTCAGATGATTCGGCTGAATATAATTTGTTTTTCTACAACACCATGCCGAAAAAAGTAGTTTCGAGATAAATGAGTACAAAGAGATTTAATCTAGACGAGACACTGTGGCTCGACACCTACACTCATCTACATTCCAACGGGTAATGGATAACGTTCTCAAGGATCTAGTAGGTAAAATATGCCTAGTTTACCTTGACGACATTATCATTTTTGCCACATCATTGGAAGAACATATCCAAAACTTAAAAATTGTATTCCAAAGGTTAGAGGAATCAAATTTTAAAATTCAAACGGACAAATCGGAATTCCTGCACAAGGAAATCGAATTTCTAGGGCATATCGTCTCAACTGAGGGCATTAAGCTGAATCCTTCGAAAATCCAAGTTATTAAGGATTTTCCAATACCAAAATCACAGAAAGAAATTAAATCCTTTCTGGGGTTATTGGGCTATTACCGCAAATTCATAAAAGATTTTGCACGAATAGTAAAACCAATGACTGCATGTTTAAAGAAAGGGCATAAAGTTATTTTAAATACTGAATATACAGAAGCATTTGAAGCATGCAAAAATCTTCTTTTAAATTATCCGATCCTCCAATACCCGGACTTTGCTAAACCGTTTATTTTAACAACGGACGCAAGCAACTACGCCATTGGTGCAGTACTGTCGCAGGGACCACTAAACAGTGATAAACCGGTTTGTTACGCCAGTCGCACCCTTTCAGTTTCAGAAACTAACTACTCCACTATTGAAAAAGAGCTATTGGCCATAGTTTGGGCTACTAAGTACTTCCGGCCATATCTCTATGGACGGAAGTTTTTAATAGTAACGGATCATAGACCCTTGACATGGATCATGTCGCTCAAAGATCTGAATTCTAAGCTTATCCGTTGGAGATTGAAACTGGAGGAGTACGATTACGAAATCGTTTACAAAAAAGGAAAATGCAACACAAACGCGGACGCGCTAAGCCGCATTCGAAACGACAAAATACCAGAACTATTAGAAGTTAATATGACTGACGACACCCCCGACAACATACCAGAACAAGAAACAAACGGAACCACCGTACACTCAAACAACGAAAACCTTGACGACAATATACCTATCTCAGAAAGACCCATAAATGAATTTAATTTACAGATTATATTCGAAAAAACCGATGATATACCTAAAATAACACTAGAACTACCTTTCAGAAATAAACAGAGACGAATAATCCAAGACATAAATTTTACAGACGCAAAAATAATAGACATTTTCAAAAAATATGTAATACCAAATAAACAAATAGGCATATTTTGTGATAACGATGTATTTAAAATTATACAAAAAGTATTCTCCGAACACTTTTCACAAAATAAAATTTTCAAACCCTTACGTTGTACTAGCATATTAATCGACCTAACTAATGAGGATGATCAAGATAAAATCATCAATGAACACCATAAAAACAGTAACCACAGGGGTATCCAAGAAACATACCTTCACCTCAAACGCAAATACTATTTTCCAAACATGAATAGTAAAATCAATAAAATTATAAACAATTGCGACAAATGTAAAACGCAGAAGTACGACAGACAACCACCCAAACTAAAGTTCACAAAAATAGAAAGTCCTTTAAAACCCCTCGATCTTTTGCACATCGACATTTACTGCATAAACAATAAGCAATTATTAACAATCATAGACAAGTTTTCAAAATTCGCAGCGGCTTATACAATACCCACAAGAAACAGCATATGTATTATAAAATCTCTTAAACATTTTATAAGCTTATATGGTATACCTAAAAACATAACCTGCGATCTAGGCTCCGAATTTTGCTCTCAAATCTTCAAAGATTTCTGCAAGCAATTTGACATTAACATCCACTTTGCTTCGTTCCAACAAACGACAAGTAATTCCCCTGTTGAAAGACTTCACTCTACCCTGACGGAAATTTATAGAATTATACTCACTACTAGGAAAGAAAATAGATTAGATACAGATCACGAAGAAATGTTCTCCGAAACACTAATAACTTACAATAACGCAATTCATTCCACCGCAAAACATACGCCGTACGAACTTTTTTTTTGAAAAACCTACAAATTTAACGAGGGACTTAACTTTTCAAATGAACACGACTATCTCATCAAACTTCACGAATTTCAAACCAAACTTTATCCCTTAATTAAAGAAGAAGTCGACAATGCAATGAACAAAAGAATAGATAAACTTAACGAAAGAAGAAAAGATCCAGAGCAGAGAGCGATAGACGAAATAATCTACAGAAAAGAATGTAGACGTAATAAAATCACCCCACGATTTAAGAAACATAAAATTAAAGAAAATAGACATATAACAGTAAAAACTACAGAAAATAGGAAAATCCATAAAGCAAGACTTAGAAAGAAAACTAAAAAATAAAATTCTTATGAATTTCAGATTACATATAGTGACAGCACAACATTTTCAAATACAAAAGTTAGAAAACGACCAAAACATCATTCAAATTATACTAGGACCTTGCAGAATAATACGTAACCACTTCAACTTGATGCATATCGTTAACCTGACTGAATATGAACACAATTTAGACCAAATCTCACAAGTGCTTAAAAAATATGAAACGCACACTTCCCTTCAAAACTCATATAAAATATCCAAGCAGAAATTTAACGACCTCACCATGACCTTTCTCTCATTATCACCAACAAGAAGATATAAACGCGGACTTATAAACGGATTGGGTACAGCCATTAGATTCATTACAGGAAACATGGATGCAAATGACGCTAACAAACTTAACAAAGAATTATTGAAATTACATAATGACCAATCAGTAACAAGGAACAATGTGATGCAGCAACACATTTTAAACGAACAAATGATACAAAGACTAAAAAACATTACAAGTTATATAAATTTAGAACAGAAGTACTTAAACTCATACCTAGAAAATCTGTCAAATAAAATAAAAAGAGATAATAATGTAATTGAAGACATTCAAATTATAAATCAAATTAGTTACAATATAGATACTCTCAATAATCATCTTAAAGATATTGCACAAGCTATAACTTTAGCTAAGCTTAATATAATTTCAAACTTAACTCTCAATAAAGAAGAAGTTAAGACAATTCGTAAATTACTAGAAAATGAGCAAATTGAAATAATCTCTGATGAACATATGTACAACTTATTAAATCTACAAGCCTATTATAATAATTCTAATATAATTTTTAATGTAAAAATTCCACAAGTAGAAAACTACGATTGTAAATTTTATAATATCATTGCACTTCCTATTAACCACACAAAACAGATTATTACAAAACCATATTTAGCTTATAACAACAAGAAAATTCAGTTCTTCGACGAGGCATGCCAAAAGGTCGAGGACATCTATTACTGCAAGAATCCAGTAAAAGAAGTTGCAACGGAGGATTCAACTTGTATTGGCGCAATATTTAACAACAGGACACCTAGCTGCCACCTTAATGAGATTCAATTGACAACCACTATTTACCAGCCTAGAGCAAATCTTATATTATTATTAAACATACCAAAAACATTAATAAAATATAATTGCAGTAAGTCAGGAGAGATAACAGTAGAGGGCATGATCATGGTCACATACAACAACTGTACTGTTGAAATAAATGGCATATTCTACACAGACATGTTTGAAAGATTCTGGGATGAGGTCCAAATGATACTACCACCAAAGCTGACAATTCAAAAAAGACCAATTTCATCGTCCATCATACTACCAAAACTACAAGAATTCGACTTCAAACACAACACATTCATCGTAGCATTGCAACTTGAACACAGCATAGCATCAATCTCCACCGTATCTGTAGTATACATCTTAGGAATTCTAACAACTATTGCCATCATTCTGGGAGTAAAAAGAAGGACCATCACTAAATATCTTCCCCGGCCGACATCTGGAATCGCTCCAACCATATCACTATGGCCGTCGCTTTACTCAAAGGGGGGAGAAGTTACGTTGACCGCTTCAACGTCACCAACAACTCTACAAGCTCCTACGAAACCACCATGAGCATACGTTCATTGACACCGGAAATGCAGTCGCAAACAAGCCAACATTACGCCAATACAAGTAGACAAATTCTCCAGAAGCAGAAGCAGGCCAAACATCACATAAGCCAAATTCCGGGAAATAGCAGCAGCAGTAAAATCAATTTAAAATAAAATAAAACAAACATAAGCGTATTATTAATTACAGGTTTCATTATTAATTGAATGTCAATAAAAGTTCAGTTTAATTTATATCTCACAAATTATCAGTTGTTTAATTTAAAATCGCTCCAGTTGAGGAGCTGGAAAATTATTTTTTTGATAAACGCAACAACGACGCAAACATAACTCACGTAACTCGACTCATATTCTCTTCTACGAAGCTAGAATGCGGCGGCTCAAATAAATATGAGTATCCTAAGTCATGAGTCGGATCGGGAAAGATCGGGTTTTATCGGTTCATAAATACTTATCAGTATTCGGACTTTACTGCAATTGCAGTAGATCTACTGCGCTTTTTAACAAAATTTAACGTTCTACTGCGTCACTGCGGTGTGTTCAAATCTACTGCGATTTATTTGCAGCAAACATTTTTTTTGTTTTCTTTTTATTTCTCTTACAAGCAAAAGAAAGAACAGGCAATTTCTTCCTTTAAGTTTTATAACGTTACGTTTCGTCAAGTATAAGTAAGCCTTGACCAGTTTACTTGTACCATTACAAAAAAAAAAACTTGAAAGATGGCAGCATAAATGTTAATTAGTCATATGGCAGCACAACATTTTAAACGTCATCGTATATTGTAAAATTTATTTAAGAACAAGTGCATAACGTTTATATTTGACATTTTTAAGCTAAATGGTTTACGTGTGAATATGGACAAATATTTAACAAACAAGTATGAATTTTTTTGATAGTGAAAAATACCAGAAGATTATATTTAAAAATTTTGATTTTATTTTACTTGTTGCAATCAAGTTGCAGGTTAAAGAAAAGTCACCGGAAATACATTTTCTCAATATGGTGTCAAGTCGATTCTTCTTCTTTGTTATTCTTACAGTGAAGTCAGCCGCAATTGTCAAAGAGAAATATGAGCACGTTCAGATACATATAAGTTAATGTGCTTCATTCACACGGTGCAATGTTTACAGCTCGGCCCTCCTGACACCTCGATCTACTCGAGCGAGATGACAGTAGGACGGCTAATTAAAATTTTAATGGATCAGTGTCACCCTGCAGATCAGTTCTGACAGCGTCCGATGCTTCAGGTTGGGAAACCCACATTCTTAATCGCTTTGCCTCAACCACACCATCGTAAGGCATTTGAGTTACTTGGAAATTCTCAATGTCTTTTAAAACATATCGATCATGAGGCAATTTTTTATCTATAACATAAGGACCCTTATATTTAGGAATGAATTTTTTATTCGTTCCAGCTGTAGTATCCACATTTTTCATAACAACGAAATCTCCCACTTCATAGAATTTCGCCGGCACACTATGCTTAAGGAAATAATTAAGATTATATTGCTGTGATCTTTCAATATTTTTTAAGGCTTCAGAACATGTTTTTTCTAGGTCGCATGCGTCAAGTTTCCCTTTTTCTTCCAAATACTCAGTCAATTCATCGATAATTCTACCCCTCTGATTGGTACCAAACAGCAACGTGCAGGGAGATTTTCGTGTCGATGAGTGAACGGAATTGTTGATAGCGTATTCAACATCTACTAACTTATCTACCCAATCTGAATGATCTATCGGCTCTGATAATTTCGCTAGTATTGCTTTAAGCACCTTATTTACCCTTTCAACCTGCCCGTTAGCTTGAGCGGACGCCACTGCAACTTTCACATGTTCAATATTATTTTTTCGTAAAAAATTGGAAAATTCCTGAGAAGTAAAACAAGTTCCACGATCACTAACAATAAGCCTAAGACGACTGAAGTTGTCAGAATATCTCTGCAAGGAGGCGCAGGCTTCTTTAATACTGGTTGTCTTAACAGCGTACAACTTTACATGTTTTGTGAACCCATCTACTACAACTAATATATGTTTCCTTTGCGAACGAATTGATGGTAAAGGGCCAAAGTGGTCCAAATGAATGGTGCCAAATGGTATGGGTTTTTTTGGGATATTATAAAGATTGTGTTCATTTGAACGAGCAGCTGGCGAATAAATTATACACTTTGTACAGTTCCGTATATGACGTTCTATCTTTTTTCTTAATTTTGGGAACCAATAATTTTGCTTAAGTTGGTCAACAGTTTTATCTATTCCCATGTGACCAATTTTCTCATGAATTATCCTTATTATATTATTCTCCATTTCTACAGGTACATAAAGCTGAAGTTGATCAGAAGTTTTAACCCTTTTAAATACTAATCCATCTTTAAGTTCAAAATTTTGCACCGGTGCATTCTCCAGTTTACACCTTAGGGCTTTTATTGCCTCATCGCGGTTTTGTGTAATTTGAATATTTAAATCTATTTCATTAACATCATCAGAACTAACTAAATGACATCGGCTAAGGGCATCAATATGACCCATTGAAATCCCACTACGATTTTTAACTTGATAATTGTAGTTTTCAAAGCTGAAGACCCACCTTGCTATGCGTTGGTTCACCTGCTTCTTCCCCATTGCTTGAGCCAATGCATTGCAATCAGTGATCATAGTAAAAGGAATACCTTTTAACTGAGTCCTAAACCGCTCAAGTGCATAAACTATGGCCAATGTTTCCAATTCGAAACTGTGCAATTTTGATTCACTCTCAGAGGCAGTCTTGGAAAAGAAAGCCACTGGATGGAATTTACCGTCATCTTGTTTCTGCATTAGAGCAGCTCCAAACCCTAATTTGCTTGCATCCGTATGCAACTCAGTCTCCTTGTTTGGGCTATATATAGCCAATACAGGTGCGGAAATTAAGGCGCTCCTAAGTGTATGAAATGCTTCTTTGCAATCTTGGCTGAAGTTAAAATAGTGTTTTTCTTTAAAAGGTTGGTCATAGGTTTCGCAATTGTTGAGAATGACGGGACAAATTTTCGAAAGTAGGAGAATAAACCAAGACATTGCTGAAGTTGCTTAAAGTTCTGAGGTTGGGGAAAATTCTTAATGCTTTCGATATGTGTTTCACTAGGTCGAATCCCTTTTTCACTAGCCATGTAACCCAAAAAGTTGATTTCAAAGTAGCCGAATTTGCATTTGCTCATTTTCAATTCTAAACCTTTCTGATACAAACGGCCAAGCACTTCACTTACAATTTTCTTATGAGTTTCAAGATCTTTAGTTGCTATCGTTATGTCATCCATAAAAACAACTATTTTCCCCGAATTCAATAGGTCTTTTAAAATATCGCAAATAAATCTTTGGAAGAATGCTGGAGCATTTTATAACCCAAATGGCATTTTAGTATACTCATATTGACCCCCAGGGGTCACAAACGAAGTGTACTTAATTGACCCTTCATGCATTCGCACTTGATGAAATCCATTCTTTAGGTCTAATACAGTGAAAAACTTTTTGCCTTCCAAGTATTCTAAGCAGTCCTCAATTAATGGCATTGGGAAGTTATCACGGACTGTTTTTTTATTCAAAAACCTATAATCAATGCAAAGTCTACCGTCTCCACTCTTTTTCCTGACTAAAACCGTTGCCGAAGCGTAGGGTGAATTACTATGCCTTATAATATTCTTCTCTAACAATACATCAATGATAGCCTGCACTTCAATTTTTTCTGAATACGAAAGTCTACGAGGTGCGCTATGAAAAGGGGTATCGTCAGTTAAGTTTATCTTTAGTTCTGAAGCATAAGGCTCTATTTCTATTTCTGGAGGAGGATTACAATAACTACTAACGACCACTGACTGCAAGGCTTCTCTTTCTTTCTTAGGTAATTCGGGATTAATATCAATATTGTATTCGGAGCACATCTCTGAAATAGCAAAGACACGTTCATCAATATCAATCTCATCATTATTTTTACCATTTTTGTCGCGATTAACCAAAACAACCCCATGTAGTTGTAAAATATACTCCTTAATTGGAGCCAAGGAATTCCCTGAAGCTGATTCCGTTGCTATTTTTTCCCCTAAACCAAGCGAATCCTCATTCCCTTGCATCGGACACTGGTCATGAACATTTTCCACTTTAATCAAATCAAACGCACAGTCGGGTAAAACTTTCAAACTTAAGCATTTATTATTTTTTTTAAATTCATTTAACTTTTAGTTTAAATTCACATTTTTTCGTAGTTTACAAAGAAATATGTTAAATTGTTTCATTAAGTTCCGTCCAATTAATATGGGGACTGACAGATCAAAATCTGGTAAAACTGAAAATAAATGCTTTACTTTTTGATTTCCAATACTGACTTCACATAAAATTTCATATTATATTTTAAGTTGTTCTGAACCCACCCCACGGTATTTGGTTGGCTTGAGAATCTCATCTATCTTGAACGGGACTGCAGCTCTTTTAATAAAACTCTTCGGGCTACCGGTGTCAAAGAGAGTGAGAATGCTGTAAGTTTCTGTGCGTTTGCTTTGTTTATCAAAAAAAGTGACACTTACCATTTGCAATGCGTTGACAGTCCTGACCAACTCAGATTCCTCTGGAGACAACAGGGCTTCAGCTTCATTCGCATCTGTCAATGATTCCTCGACATCAGCAATGGTGTTTAATTTCCGTGGGCATGCCTGGTGGAAGTGTCCCATTTCTCCACATTTAAAGCACGATCCCTGCAATCGTTTTGGTCTTGGGCACTGTGACTGATAATGGCCAAACTGCGAGCAGTTAAAACAGTGTGGGCCATCAGTCTGAGGCGAAGTCTTTACAGCAGAAGCAGCAGGTTTTACGGAAGTAGCGGCAGTTCGGCGATGACTCTCTGATGAAGTGGTTGGGCCAGCTGCGTATAAAGAACGCTCATACGTGCCCACTTGCATACGTTGTACTGGAGCTGCCATTTTTGGGCGCAGCTTCTCATACCTTTCCAGTTGAAATTTTAGTTGACGAAGTGTCGTGGCCTGGTACAACATAGTTGAGAGAGAACTTCGATCATTAATGCCACGGATTATGGCGTCAACTAAATCTTGTTCCGGAATATTTGCTTTCTCTGCTATCATCTTCATCTCCACAACGTAACGCTGAATGCTCTCCGACTGTCTCAGCTGGCCGAATTCTTCCAACAAAGATTGCTTCAAATCTTCATAAGTTCCCGACACTATTGTCCGAGCGAAGAGTCTAGCAGTTCCATCTAGGAGCCGACGTGCACATATTAGTGTTGTTCTGCCCTTATAGCCCAACAAATCAAATGCATCCTCAAGGTCAAGGATCCACTTTTTAACGTCGTACGTGTCATCTCCATTAAATTTATTGACCATTGAGTCAATTGCCATCACATCTACAGCTTGCGTTTGTGGCATTTGGTTCTGCAGTAGCTCTAGTTCTCGTCTTAATAACAATAATTCTTTTTGCTTGCGAAGGCGAGCTAGTTCTTCATCAAGCTCATAGCAACCGGCAGACAACGAAGAGGATTCCGCAGCAGATGAAGTTGTGGCAATGGCAGCAGTGGCGTCAGTGGCAGCAGGGACAGAAGTGACAGAAGGAACATCAATGACAGCAGTGCCAGCAGAGGCAGAAATAATTGTAGCAGTGGCGGCAGAGACAGAAGTGATTGCAGCAGTGACAGCAGAAGCAGAAGTGATTGCACCATTGACGGCAGAATCGCCCATGGTTGCGCCAATCACCACAGGAGCGGAGGCAGAAGAGCTCCCAGCAGGCATCATATCAGTTGCAGCAGGAGCTTCAACAAAAACTCCAAAGTGACCATCACTGGCTAAAGCGTCATTGGCTGCTGTACTAGCAGTATAAGGTGGAACATCAGGAAATCCAATTTCTGGATCATTACCTTGTGCTGCGTGTTTTTCCTGCATCAATCGCTCATATAATGGTCGTAATTGAGCCACCGTTGCTGTTTCTGGAAATGAAATTCCAGCTTTGGTCAATACCTCAGCAACTTCTTGACGCGATAGTCTTCGTGGTGGCATTTTTTTAAAAAATTGACAAATCTACTTTTAAAGTTTAATTTTCTGAGTAAAATCCCACTTCTGAGGATGAAAAATACCAGAAGATTATATTTAAAAATTTTGATTTTATTTTACTTGTTGCAATTAAGTTGCAGGTTAAAGAAAAGTCACCGGAAATACATTTTCTCAATATGGTGTCAAGTCGATTCTTCTTCTTTGTTATTCTTACAGTGAAGTCAGCCGCAATTGTCAAAGAGAAATATGAGCACGTTCCAAAGAAGTAAAATATAAGGAAATGGTGTTGCTAACACACACACTGTACGTGAACTGTCGCAGCATTCGTAAATTGTGCGAGCGAGAAAGAGTGTGTTTTTTGACATTTTTGAGAACCCTGGCATCTGATTGGAAGACTCCTCAGCAAAATAGTTGAAAATAATTCAATTTTAAGCATTTTTCACTGCTTAAAAAGCAACAAAATTAAAGAAAAAAACCACTAAAACAAATGCAATATGAGTTGTGCGGTAAGGAATTGTAAAAGTTCCAGAAAACTTAAAAACAATGCGCATTCGTTCCACAGGTAAATATGTCCATACGGTTTAAATTCTTTTAACAAAAGTGCTTTATTTAGTTTCTAACGATATTTTTTTAACTTATTTGTGTTAGAAATGTATATATTTCTTATTAAAAATGGTTTACAAATGCAATTTAGACCCCGTTGATTTTACGCCAGTTTGATCAAACCACATCTGTCAAAACACAAACACTGCTTCAGGGGCGCAGTCATTTTTCGCAGTTGAATACATGTTTGGGGCGCTCTTGTTTTCAGCATAGTGAATCAGATTTAGTACCTGTTTGTTAAATTTTTCTGATTTTTACACAACAACTAGGCAGAAACACCCAAAAAAAAATAAGGATTTTAAAAAATTAACCTAATTTAATTTGTAATTAAAGTTGAAGTTTAGAATTTATAGGCCTTCATATATAGAAAAATTACCTAAAAATCTTGCAGTTTTTCTAGTTTTTCAACAAAACTAAGCTTTATGGGTATTCAAACAAAGGTAATGTGCGTATCTATTCAACGAGGTGTCAAATTTAGAATTCCATAAGAATTTATTAAGATATATTTTTTTTATAATTAGAATTTGTCTGAAAGACTAGTGGTTTCTCTTTTACGAAAGCAATACATTAAAAAGAGAATTATTAAAAAGATAACTACATTCAGAACTGCTGTAGACAAAGAAGCCTGTGTGGTACTTACTGAGGTTTGTAAACCCTAAGCAGCATCCGAAAGCCTCCTTTTGATACTTTTATTTTTTTTATTAAATTTGGAAAAACTTCGCGATTTTAAGTAAAAAAAGGGTTGTATCTTAAACGCATGTATTTTTGTGTTTGATATCTTGTTGAATAGATACTTGTATTATCTCTCTTTTGATACCCATAAAGTTTAGTTTTGTTGGAAAACTTAAAAAATCAGCTAAATTTTTAGTCCACTTTTTCCAACGTTGGATGCCTATAACTTCTAAGCCAATTGCGTGCGATCAAAAATTTTTTAAATAATTAGAGTTGTTGCTATTCTTGAAATGTTTCTAAAATTTTAATGCATAAAAACAAACTTTAACAGTTTGGGCCTTCTTTTACGATACAACCGAATACGGCCCTTTGTGATTGTTTCTGTATTTGTGTAAACCAACACCAATATAGAAAATACCACACTTTTCTGCTATTACACCACTTCCTTATATTTTACTTCTTTGGCACGTTCAGATACATATAAGTTAATGTGCTTCATTCACACGGTGCAATGTTTACAATAGAAAGTTATACTTTAAATAAGGATTTACCCTTTTTTAGATAAATTAAATAAAAAAATAAATAAACTGGCCATTTCAGCCCTTGGAAGGACTTTGACCTAGCTTCTTTTGATAAATTGTGTTGTGCGTGTTATTAAATGTTTGATCACAAATGACCGAGAGATAAATTACCAATGAAAATAATGCAAATCACTTGAGCTCCACATCAGGTGAAAGCTCTGAATCGGAATGCGAGAGGAAGCGGTCAAAATACTCCCAAAAGTACAAAATAGAATGGGAAGTTAAAAACGAGTCCGAATCTGCATACTGCCGTTTATGCAAAAAAACGCTTGACAACAATTTGACTAATTTAAACCACCACGCTGCCACTAAAAGTCATATAAAAAAGGAAATTGCAGTTAAGAACCAATCTATTTTGCCTGGTATTTTGCAAGCCGAGATGGATTCTGTTTTGAAAACGGAAGTTGCAATGGTTATGTATTGTGTATCACATTATCTGCCATTCACCACCATGGATACACTTCCAGATTTCTTCAACGCCCTGTTAGAATCGAAAGATGGGAACATTAAGTGCTCTGCAAAAAAAGCTACCGAATTAGTGAAACTTATATCAATTTACTCACGGGAACTGACTGTTCAAAAACTTAAAAATTCAAAATTTTAGCTTATTCTCGATGAAAGCATCGACATTAGCTGCAAAAAGTGCTTGGTTTAAGTTGTACGCTACAGAGATAACGATTTAGTTAAAGATGAATTTTTTTTGGTTTACTTGAGCTAGAAGATTCCACAGCGAATTCAATAACGAATTCTGTTAAAAGTTATCTCTCTGAGCTGCAGATACCAGTAGAAAATTTGATTGGATTGGGGACGGATAATGCAGCTGTAATGAAAGGCGAGTTGCATGGCGTTAAAAGTCATTTGAAGGAACTGAACCCTAACCTGTTTTATTTGGGTTGCACGTGCCATTCTCTAAATCTTTGTTCAAAAGCAGCATCTAAAGAAATTCCTTTTGAAATAGAAATGTTAATAAAAAAAATTTTTAATTTTTTCACGCATAGCTCAAAGCGTCAAGCTGATTTTAAAAAGCTTCAAGAACATTTCGATATAAGTGCCCACAAAGTATTGAATATAAGCTTCACTCGCTGGTTGTCGACCCAGTCGGCTGTTGATAGGATTTTAGAACAATGGGTCATGTGAATAAAAAATCAGCAAATGCTTTTACTGAATTTTTCTAGTAAAAAGTATGGATTTAGTGAATAAAAAAAGCTATATAGATATAGCTTAAAAAGCTTAAAGCTATATAGATATAGATATAAAAAAAGCTATATAGATATAGCTTTTTTTATTCACTAAATCCATACTTTTTACTAGAAAAATTCAGTAAAAGCATTTGCTGATTTTTATTCACATGACCCAATGGCCTGCATTACAGCATTATTTTCTGCTTTTAAATTTTGAGGAAAAAAGAGAAAATAGCATTGATGCAATTGTGGAAGAGTTAAACGATGTCAACAAATGCTATTTGCTGTTTTTATCTTATTTTTTACAAAAATTAAATCAAATTAACATAATTTTTCAATGTGAAAAAACTATGATACATTGTCTTTACCCTTTGATTGAAGGTTTCTTTACAACAATTTTACTAAATTTTATTAATAAGGAATATGTAAGCATTGATGTTGATTATAAAAATGTAGAGTTTCAGAGTCCAATTACATCTGTATACTGTGGTTTGAGTTTTGAAACAGTAGAAAGTAAACTGTCAGATGAAGCTGTAATTGCAATAAAAAGAAATATTTTAAAGTTTTACATAAGTTTTTGCGACCAAATCAAGTAATGATTTGCTTTTAAAGACCGAGACATTTATTTACTTCAATATATAGATCCAAAAAAAAATACAGGAAAGTAATTTTCTATCGGTTTCGAAAATCGTTAAATCTTTTCCGTTTCAACAATGGCCTTGTCGAAGTTCTAAATGATGAGTTTAGATAGCTCATAAATTTTGATATAAGCAACATAGACAAAAAAGATGTTGAACACTTTTGGCATTCCATCATGTATAAAACAAATATGCTTGAAGAATTCATGTTTAAAAATTTGGCAGATTACATGTTAAATTTATGTGTTTTACCCCACAACAGTGCTGCAGCAGAAAAAAATGTTAGAAATGAATTTAATAAAAAATAAGTTTAGGAATAAACTCAATGTAAAAACTGTAAATAGCTTAATGTTTGCAGCCTGTTTGATTCCAGACAAAAAAAATATTTTTTTACCACCACTTGGACTAATACAGTTTTTGAAAAAATATAAATTTGTCGACGGCAAATTTATTTTAAATGCTTAAGAAAACTGCTTTTTGCTACATTCAAATTTACAGTTTATAGTTATGCATATATTTGTGTGTATATTATGTTTCAAGTATAAAATATACATATATTAATGTAATATGTACGTAATAGATGTAAATTAAAAAAAATCTACTGCGAAAAATTTCGTTTTACTGCGATTTTTTTTAAATCTACTGCGATTTACGTATTTTCAAGTCCGAACCCTGATACTTGTGGTTGTTGTCGTCTTGCTGATACTTATCCTACTTGCCGAAATACTCATAATCTACACAAGAAGCCGAATCACTCGACTCATCTGCCACAGATATGAAAAAGAGCGCAGTAGAGCGCAGCAGTAAATAGTGAGCGAGTTTTTTGTATTTGTTTTGTGTTATTTTTTCTAAGCTGAAATAAATGCTTTTCTAAATGCTGAATAACAGATGTGTTATTCTTGCGTTGCTTTTTGTTTTTATCTTACACAGTGAAAGCTGCGCATGAGGTAAAGTTGTTGAGGCTTAAAAATAATACGCAGTTTCGATAGTATCGTAAGTGTCATTCATTTTCTGCAATCAGTAATTATTATTAAATTTGTAAGGTATTTTTTTTTATTTTTTTGTTACCTTAAGTTGCCAAATCACATGCGCATAGTTTAAATTAAACTTCTATTATACGTGTTTACGCACAAGAAGCAAACAGATACGTGCGCCGCACAGTGGTTGAGCCCCATACAAAAGTTGTCAATAAATAGGACTCATCGTAGACCAATTAAATTTTGTGTTTTATTTGAAATTTGCTTTATTAGAATACACACAAAAATATTTTTAAATCCGCCCTCAATCACGCCTAACTCCCATACAACACAAATATTTAAAACGCCATAATTTTTTTTGTCTTGAACCAATACCAATTCTGTCAGAAATCTTCGATATACAGTAGTGGTCACGAATTTAGCACACTTAAAAAAGTAAAGTGAATACTTAAATTTTCCATTTATTTGTTGTTAATTTTTAATGAACTTTTTTTAATGAATATATTTATTTCTTATATTTCTTCTTTATTTATTTTACACATTTTTTTATTTCAAAACTTTTTCTCATAGAACATAAAATCAAATAAAAATTAAAAATGAGCATTTCGACTTGGTCATGCATTTAGTACACGAGCGAAAAAATGTCTAAGATAAAAAAATATAATCAAAATTTATTGCATAAAACTTAATATTTCGTAGGAAATCCCTTATTCTTAATTACTGCATCTCATATCCTTGGTAAACTTTCTACCAAAGCCTCACAACGGTACTTTGGAATACTATACTTAATCGTTTGGATTTCCCTCCACAAATCTGGTAAATTTTTGGGTTTTACTGTTAGTATTTGCTGGCCGACATCTCTCCACAGATTCTCAATCGGGTTAAGGTCTGGTGATTGCGATGGCCACTTCAAAATATCAACATGGTTGTCTTCCAAGCAACTCTTAACTTTGTGAGCACTGTGCTTTGGATCATTATCCTGCATAAAACGCCATTAAAGCGGCAAATTATCCTCTTGAAACGGTATCATGGTATTGACAAGTACGTTTTTGTAAACGTGTTGATCCATTTTTTGGTAAATTTTAGCAATCGAACCAACTCCGTGCCAAGAAAACGCTGCCAATACGAAAACATTTCAGCCCCCCCCCCCCCCGTTAAATAGTCTTGAGCGTGTAATTTGTATTGTGTTGCTTGTTTTGAGGACGCCACACATATTGTTTGCTGTCAGATGCGAACAGGCTAAACTTCGATTCATCCCTCCAAAGCTCATTTTTCCAAAAATTCGTTGACTTTTTAAATATTCTTTTGCAAACGCAAGACTACATTTAATATTTTTTTGCGACACATGTGGTGTATGTTGGGCTATAAAGCTACGGAAATTGTTTTCATTCAAGCGTTATCTTATGCCTTTTGAAGACACATTTATTCCATATTTTGATGCGATTTCATTTTTCATTTTATTTGAGGTCTTAAAAGGATCACTAAGTGAACCTTTATAAATCAAATAGCTCTCTCTTGCTATTATTTTTCGAGCTCTAGGTCGCTATTTAACATTTTCAATTCTCTAACACTGCTCTACATGTTGTAATGCGTTATATAATAACTTTCAGGAACATCTAAGAAGCAGAGCAATCTCTGAAACTGTGCTTCCACCATTTTTAATTTGCTGAATCAACTGCCGCTGAGCCTCTGAAAATCAGCAGCCTTTCGCCATACTTTCCTGCAATTTCTTGTTAGAACTCAAATAGAAACTTAATAAATTTAGTATATCTTACTAGTAAAGTTTAATTAACCAAAATAAAATAAGATATGGAACAGTAATTCTAACATGTGCTAAATTCGTGTCCAGCATTTAAACCACATTGAGTGATACTCCTTGATAAAATGTGTCATAAAATTTAAGAATAACTAAGAAACCAACTAACGGTACATAGAGTTAACTTCATAAACAATACTCAACAAAAAATATTTAATTACAATTCTTAAGCTAAGATGTAAAAAATTTCAAATTAGAGCTACTAACACAGTGTGTGCTAAATTCGTGACCACCACTGTATGTCTATCATAAAAAAGTATTTTTTCCACGCCCACCTCCCATACAAAATTTTCCACTTCACGTGTTTTTCCCAATTCCAACTTCAATGAAGCGCAGTATCTAAACTGTTTGAATTATAGTATTATATAGTGGTTTATAGTATTCAAAGATATTATTTGTTTGCTTTTTATAAAAACGGAAAAAATCATCAAAAAAACTTATCGTTTCGTTTTTATTAAAAAAAAGGAGTGAACCTCATGCTTTTTGCCACAAATTGGCACTGGTTGTAAATGTGATACTATCAACAGTTAAAAAAGATAATAGCATACTTTGAAGCATTGTCATAAAGTGAGCACAGGTCGTATAGCATAAAAAAATGGCTTGCATACACGGAGAAAACTGTTTGCTAAATTAGTATTGTGGTTAAGCAAAACTTGCGCTTGATTCTCAGCCACTTCAAAATTATGCTAAATTTCAGCAAAAACTAATCAAAATGTGCTATTCCAATTTATAGTAACTAAGCAAACATTTGCTTGAATGAAGTAAAAAGTTGCTATTCCAATTTATAATAACTTAGCAAATATTTGCTTGAATTAAGTAAAAATTTGATTTTCGGTTTATAATAACTTAGCAAAATTTTGCTTGAATTTAATCAAAATTTTGCTTTTTCCTAAATACACGAGGAGTGATTGCAATTTAGCAATCTTTCTCTTAAATCACATTGTGATTGAGCAAAGTTTTGCTAATTTGCTTTTAAGCAAAACATTTGCTTTACTCAAGCAAATTAATTTTCTCCGTATACGTATTCTTATTCTGTTGTTTAAAATCAAAGAATATATATTTCACTTTCAGCTAATTGAAGATGTTTAAAGAACATTTCTTGACAAGGGAATTTGAAGATTTGAATAGTTTTGAAAGCATTTTATTTGTGGAATTCATTAAAATGTTTCATAGTAAGCTATAAGATAATGTGAATTAATTTAACTTTATACTTATCACATTACTTTTTTACTAAATCAATTTAATTGTATTTATTTAAAAAAATATTAAATATATATTAACACAGCAAATTAATAGACACACTATAAAATACTTAAGCACTCTGCAAATATATTCTAGTATTGCAAAAGAAGAATTATAACTTTTTAAACTATTTATTGTATTTAGTGCCAATCGTATTTAATGCGTTCACTATTTACATTAAAAATTTAACGATTTTAAATAAAAAATATAGTATATATTAATATGCCGCACATTCGTAATAAGTTATCGCTAAATAGAAAAATGCCTGAAAGCGTAATAAAAAAAATGACTAAAGTAATAAACCTTGAGACTAAACATATCTTTGTATTCTTCGAAACGCATTTAGTTTTCACCAAATGATGTTCAAGGACGCAAAAAATTCTGTCAGTTTTTTTTAATCGGTCAACTTAAAGTCCAATAAAAGCATTTCTTTATTTAAAATATCGTCGACCTCTGAAGATCATTATGTTCTGTTCTGCAAAAAAAGAAATTAACGTTTTTTTTTCATATCAACTTTGCAAATAAGAAATTTATTGCAAAAATAAAAAAAAAATATTTCAAGTATGCAAAAAACTTTTTAACAATGCTTTTTGTACTTAAAAAAACATAGTGCAATACGTTTTCTCAATTGTCTGTAATAAAACCTACACAGAAAACCTATATATATTTCTGATAAATATTTTGGAATCATGCTAGTTAGAATATTCTTAAACAACGCAAAAAAAAATCACAAAAAGAGATTATCAGTTTTGATATTTATTTCCAACTATTAACCACTGTGCGCCGGCCTTTTGATTTTTTTTTATATTTGTCTAACAAACCAAAATCACAAGCGGTCAAGGCTCATGATACAAAGAACTACAGATAAAGTATTGCGCATGTCCGCCATCTATGCTGTGACGTGCAAGGTGCTCATTGTATGCAACGTAGTCACAATTTATTCATAGGGTATAAAGATTTTAAAATGCCTACATTTTTTTATGAAAACTTGTTTTACTGAAATGAAATAAATATTGCTAAATAAAGCACATGTTCAAAATAAAGTAAATATATTTTTTAGCACTGTTTGTGAAAAAAATTTGCATATTTTGTAGGGGTGTTTTTTCCCCTTTTTACCGATTTATACAAAAAGCGGCTACGTTGCTTGATGTGCTTGGCAGAATTTTGACTGTTTGTTCGTTTTCATTTTGCTATCTTCGTCACTTTTCGACATTTTCTTTTGAATGTATTCATCAACTGTCACATTTGATGAGCACCAATGACGAGGTGCGCAGTAAATGTCGTTCGTTGCGCCGGGAATACTTTATCTGTAGTTCTTTGTATCATGGTCAAGGCTCATTTATAAGGTTGTGGCACTTGAGAGCGAGCTCGGTCAAACTGTTAGAATGGATGAAAAGAAATGAAGAAAATGAATGCTTAGAACAAGGAAAAGCACAGCGACAGTTCGAGCAAAGGCGGGAAAAAGAGTGCATTTCTCTCAAGTCACAACCTTATAAACCACAACCTTATAAATGAACCTTGACAAGCGGTATTGTTTTTTTCTCCATAGCGTGCAACAATAAAATACCAAGAACGAGTTTTCGAGAAAAAACAAGCAAAAAATGAGAGCTCACATGCAGACAAGTACTTACGAAAAGTGCATACGCAAAAAAAAACTAATTAACGTCTCTGGCAGAGAAGGAGCAGTACTCAGAGTACACTCAAAATACATTCGGATCGAACGCCTTTGTAATAAACTCAAAGCTGAAAACGGCTCAAAGCTGATCGGATCTCGGCGCTCTCGGATATAAGAATGTACTTATGCCCGCAAAAATGCTTATGAGCCGAATGCCTATAAGTATTTTACACATATTATTAAGCATGGATAGAGTTGAGAACAAAACGACACTCGGGTATGATTTGAGTATCCGAATTCTGTCGGATACTCATTGCAGTTCTCTGGTTGTGGCATCTTAAGTAAATGTATTGCAAGTGACAAATATTTTGTATTTTTTCAGTTTCCCTAAAGATGCGATAAAGATAAAACCGACTGCGATTGATATATCAGAACAAATACCCCAGACAAAATATTCGACAGGGAAATGGAATTATACTAGCATAATTGTGGCAAACGAGCAGAGATCTAGCAGCATGCTGAAATGTGGTGGCGGCCAGTTTACTTTTTATCAAAAGAGTCTGCCAGCAAGTAGCAGCACCCCAGCAAAATTTTTGTTACAAATGTGACATGCGTTCTTAGGGACACTGCTTAAAGAAGACATTCTTTAGATCCAATTTTGCTTCTTCTAAGCCTTATCAATAAGTGCTTTCAAGAAGCATTCTAATAAAGCACTTCTCAAAGACATTCGAATAGCATTTAATTTCAATTATTTAATTTCAATTATAGCATTTAATTTCAATTATTTTTTTCAGGTATTTTTTATTTTCCGTGGGATTTTTTAAACCTCCAACAAGAAGCAACGACTTCCTACTTCAAACATCAAAAGGCCGTGAAAGTCAGGAAAAGGGATATTATCGAAATTTCGTGGATTTTTTTTAACCCCCAACAAAACCCAAACACTTCCTATTTCCAACACTAAAATCGCGACAAAATCGGGGAAAAGGGATATTTTCCATGGGATACTAGAATCCTTTCATGTAAGGGCTTCCATTGAAAAAATTCTGGAAGCACTTCTAGAGAAGACTAAGGAAAGCATTCCTCCCAATGACATGCATATGTTAAAAGAATGCCTTCTGGGTATGAAAGTGGAAGCGATGGAATTCAAGACTTTCCCTTCCCTTATACCTTCTTTTGGAAGCACTTTTTTTGCTGAGACGAAGGCAGATATGTTCAAGTAGCTCAAACATTTTTGTTTTTTTAGCAGCAGCATTCCTTCGCAGCATAATGGCACGGAATATGAACTCTGTTCGGTGAAACCATTACTTTGGCATTGAATTGAAATATTTGGGCAGGCTTCAAAGTTTTGTTTCCTACAGAACAAAATGCTTTCGCCCTGGTAGGCACATGAACTCTGTTATAAACAAGCATTGTATTGGCATCCAATTGAAATGGTCAAGTAGCTTGAAAATGTTTTGCTTTATAGACAACAGAACTATCTCGCCTTACATTGGAATACGCTTTTATTCTATCTCACTCTTCTGAGCTCTATTTATTTACTGGCTTTAACTTGCAATTTTTAAAAAGCTTTTTAAGTTTGCAGAAAGAAACGTTATTTAAAAATGTATAAAATTTATTAAGGTAAAGGTGCTTTATTCGGTTTAAATCATATTTAGTGGAACACTAAGAATCATATTTGGTGGAACACAAAACATAAGAAATATCATTTACATGTAATGCATAATTAATTTTTTAATATATTGTGGTGAAATTAACCGTATTTCAGAAGATCTAATATACTGGTGTACAAAAAAGACTTCAATATTTGACATGGCCGTTTGTTTTAAATAATTTTAGTAAAAGTAAAAGGTAAATAAAGTGCTGCTCCGTCAGAATACCACATGAATGATAAATTACTGGGGTTATTCATGAATCCATTTTCGCATTGATTGCGATACAGTTCGCTAGCTTAAATATCTTCTAGCCCGTCAACATTTGGGCACTTGTTTGCAGAAATCTGGGTGAGAAATAATTGATTGCAGCTGTGCCCCTATTGAAAAGGCGAGCAGATATCCGATTCCGCGTGTGTATTGTATTCCTCGCATTTCTTTTTACTGGTCTGTAACAGTTGTTGCAGTGCGCCGTACACTCAATAGCGGAATTTATTTTTATGAAATGTTTTTAAAGACATAAGTGGAGGTGGGCGTTTTTGTGCATATGGATGGAATCAATCAATTCCAACAAACTGCTTAATGCAGAACCGCTTAGTTTGTGTCATAAAGCGTATGCTAGAATTGAAATGAAGACTTCTGATGTTGACACCGGAGTCCTAGAATAAATCGAAATTTCCAGCAATGATCCTTGTATCTTCACTATCCTCGTCTGATGCACAATTTTGGTTCTGGGTACAAATTATATGGTACTAACATTTCTCTGTCAAATTTCGTTTAGGAAATCTGCTTATTTTTTGCGTGTTAGACTATATTTGTATAGAGCAATCATTTTAAAACCCACCATTCGTTTCAATAAAACTGCTCGCACACGTAGTTTCTGATATTGTTGGTGGGAATGCTATTATACCCACGGGAGTGGATTCCCTTCTTTGTTTGGGTTTGCTTACACCTGATATACTAAAGATAATTTTTATTTTAAAAACTTAGAAATTTACGTTTGAAAAATCACACTCAAAATTGTATATCACAACATCAAAGCCGTTCAAAATTTAGGTGAAACGAAAAAATCGAAACAAATTTAAAATAACAAAAGAAAGAAACCAATATTTTGCTATTCAATGCCATGTTAATGCCAAATCCAATTACTTTCCACTACCTGCATGTATTCTACTCTGTACATTACCTGCCAACTGGCATCCACTGAACGCCACTTGCATGCTCTGTTATACATTTTTGAGCCTCTGTTAGCCAGTCTGCTGTTCTGTACACTGGCAGTCAACTGGCTGGATTCGGTACAATTCCCGCTCTGCCGTGCCAAAATTGAGCCTAAATAATTTCATTTTTATTTCAATAAACAGACTAGCTGTCTGCAGTTTTAAGTTCATTTTCCAGCCAAAAATTTTGTCTGGGGTATCTTTATTTTTTAATTTTAATATTAAGTACATACAATTCAATTAATGTTATAAATACTAATTTAAAAATAATTGCCAATAAATACATCATCTTCATGTTACGGTGCTTCCTATAAGAGTTATGTCTTGTTAGATCCGTTGTGTCGAACAATAAATAATAATAGTCCATCGCAAGAATTCTGCCACCCTTCTACTAAAAGTATCATTGCTCGTGTACTCAAAAACGTGACGAGACTCGAACATTTTTTTGTAACGAGACTCTAAAAATTGTTACAAAATACTAGTTCATCTCCTTCAAAATGAGCTATGATTCATAACAACGGGATGATGAAAACTGTAATATTGGTAGATGTTCAAAAATGTCGTGTTTCTAGAAACACCAAAATTTTGCAGGGTAAAACTTAAAATCTAATTCGAACTGTCAAAATCTAAGAAATTACTTTTCATTAGCGAAATAATAATGCTGCTTAAGTCAATTTTTATTTGATTTCAACCTTTTTTAAAATCTGCAGCTATGGCAATAATATCGCTCATTTCGCGAAAGACCGTCATAGATCCAAATTTAGGTTTTTTGAGTTAAGTAAACAGAAATATGCGTTGTTATCATATATGTAATTTGAGTGAGTTCCAGACCAATTTGCTGTTAATCGACGCTTTTCCAGATACTTGTGTCGTTTTGACTTTTAGCAATTTCTTAAAATTTGTGTATCAATAACGTTTCATTTCTATTTATAACAAAATTTGTTTTAAATTTCTGCATAATTTTTCAACAACAACAACTTATTATATCATAAACCATTTTTATATAAAAATCGAAGAAACTTTTGTAGTAATAAAGTACAAAATCAAAACGCGACATCTCTCTAACTCAAAAGTATGTTATCATATTGTAGCAAAATCGTCACAACTTAAAATGAAACATTTTTGTAAAATGAGTTTTTGTAATAATAATGTCAAGTTGTAAAAAATTTTGCTTAAAAATTCATTATTGATGAAAAATGGAAAATTTATGATATTTTGAGTGGAAAATATATTGGCTTACAAATATTCTTAACAATTGGGAACAGTGTTTTTAGCATATTGTAGCAAAATTGTCGCAACTTAAAATTAAACATTTTTGTAGTAATAATGTCATAAATCAAATAGACTGACACTCTAACCAGTGTGCCTTGACCGAAATTTTAACAGCAAGTGCAAGTGCAGCAAGTGCAAAATTAACAAAAAAAAAATAATCATCTAGTTAAAATTTCATAAAGTGTTAAGTCCAAAAAAAATTTCGAATTTATTTACAAATCTCAATTAATACCAAGTACCTACCATTCTACTGTCCCCAATCACTTGTGGCAGAAAAGATGGCGCCCTTCGTCATCCCCTAGCTAAGTTACTGTTTTTGCTTCGGTACTATTCTAGATTAATACTTATGAAAATTTAAGAAAAATAACGATAGTTTACAACAAAACAGCTGTTTCAAAACAGCCTAGATTTCAAAATGTTTTTGTTTGTATTATAATTTTGATAAATACTGTATATTTAAAATAAATTTGCACAATTATATGGTACGCTTTCGTAAATTGTAAGCAAAGTTGAACGAACAACAATAGCAAGAACAACAATGTAATACAGTACAGCAGTAGCTGTTGAGCGGTGAAGTTTACATCTCGGAATTTAAGACGAGTCAAGGAAATACCCTATGTGTATTTAATTGTGATTCATTTATATTTTGAGTTTTTATTTAGCAGTTAAAACATTTTTACTGAAGCATGGAAACTAATTTTAAAATCAATGGCACTAATTATGCGGGTAAGTTACTGATTTGGCATAAGGACCTGAAAGTGGCTACTCAGGAAGCTACTGCATCTATTTTAATCTAAATATTGTAGTCGATCTGACAAAGTTGCCTGCGGACATAACGCTGAATACTTTTATACGTGAGCATGCGCAGCTAACTGCAACAAAGTTCATGTGTCTGGAGGGTGGTTGTGGCGTCTGTGTTAGTGTGATCAAGGGAAAACAGCCTGCAACGGGCCTGATGCGCACCTGGGCGGCAAATTCGGTGCGCCAATAAATTGTTGCATACCGGGTAGAATAAATAATATGTTATCCTTTCCAGTGTCTGACTTTGTTGAATACCTGTGCCAACTGGGAGATCACCACGGCAGAAGGGATTGGCAACAAAAACATTGGCTATCATCCAATACAGAAACGTTTGGCCAAAATGAATGGCACTCAGTGCGGTTTTTGCTCACCCGGCTTTGTGATGAACATGTATGGTTTGCTCGAGTCCAAAGGCGGCAAGGTGACTATGAAAGAGGTGGAGAACTCGTTTGGTGGCAACATTTGTCGCTGCACTGGCTATCGCCCAATATTGGACTGCATGAAATCGTTCGCTACGGATAGCACCATAAACGTGCCACAAGATTGTCAGGATATTGAAGACTTGACCATTATAACATGTCCCAAGACGGGTCAATCATGTGCAGGTACCTGTCACAAACCTTTGCCCGCACAACTTAGCTACATAGATGGCAAGCAATGGTATTGGCCAAAGAACTTCAATGCGATTTTTGAAGCTTTAAGTGTAGTGGGTCATGATGAATACATGTTGGTCGCTGGTAATACAGCGCATGGCGTCTACCGACGATCGGAGTCCATTAAGCATTTTATTGATATAAATGCTGTAAGCGAACTGAAGATGTATCAATTGACCAGCGACATGCTGATTTTGGGTGGTGGGCTTAGTTTGACCGAAGCAATGGAAATATTTAAAGTGGTTGCTGGTAGACCAGGCTTCGAGTACTGCGAACAGTTGTGGCAACATTTTGACTTAATTGCAAACGTTCCTGTTAGAAATGTAAGTAAAATTTTTAAATGCTGGTTTTGTTTTGCTTGTGCTACAATGGCAAACAATGCTGCTCGATATTCACTTATACCATAGATTGCAATATACAGCATTAATCAAAGTAACTGTCGCACCTGCAGTAATACCAATTACACAAAAAGTAGCAACACTAGAAAACATATGTTGCTTTTTAAGACTGTCATTATTTGTAATCCTATTTCAACAACCGTTTCAATAATAATAATAGGGAAATTCACGGGTTGATGCGAAACGCAGTTGCGACGATGCGAAAATGCATGATTGCGAAATTTCACATCATTCCAACAACAAACACATTGGAAGCAATTTTGCAACTCTTCTTGAATTACACACTGCTCAATCCAATTGCGAGAACGCACAAGCAGTGATGCTAAACAGATGATTCATATTTTGGTTGTTTTCAAACATAGTTGCCACCTGGGTAAAACTTTAAAAGGATTAATTTTGTACGTAGATCTTAATAACTTTTTATGATTTTGAAATACGGTGGCAATATATTTACTGTTCATTCGACATTTAATTTTATGGCATAATTAAGTTGCAATATTGATGTCCACGAGTTAGTGCGCAAAATATCTTGCATTTTCACACTCTTGCAATTCGCACCAACCCGTGAATACCCCTTATAACAATGCGAAAGGAAATAAGAGCAGAGATCCTTCGACAGCACGCAGGTTGAGTATAATTTTTTCCGACGAAAAACTCTTTTTGAAGAAAAAAAAACTATTAAAATTTCCAAAATGTTTCGTCACACACTAAAAAATTTCAAAAATAAATTCACACCGCTGAGCGGATATTTACATTTTTTACACCGAACGTGTTAATTTACACCGCTTTCTCGGTGTGATATGACGAAATTATCCGATCAGTGTGAAATAAGGAACACATAGAAGAAGAGCAATGTTGAAATCTCTTTCTCATTGATAAACAAATAAAAAATTGAAACTTCTCAATTTAATTTGTTCAATTTAATTTTGTTAATCTTGATTAAAGATTTAAATCCACTTTTTGGCACCATGGAATAGACCCCAAAAAAATTACATAAGCCACAAATACTCTCCATACATTTTTAAGTGTTACTACTTCCCCCAATTTTTGGGGACTATTTCATAAACTTTGTGATATATTTAGTTTTTTTTTTTTGGCCTTATTTCATAATCAAATTTTATTTGGAGCTTATTTCATTTGACAATTAATAAATTTAATAACAATTTAATAAGAACTACAGAAAACATCCTTTCGAATATTTAAAGATTACACCGTTCGGGGTAAAAAAAAATATTAATTTTTCGTATTATAAATAAACACCAAACAGGGTCCAAAACGAACACCGATCGGTGTGAAAAAATATGCTCTTTCGAATATTAAATTTTACCACTCTGACACGGTGGTTTTTAACACCGAACGGTGTAGGACTCCCTGAAGCACCGATCGGAGTAAAAATTCTATACAAATTTTTAAGTGTGCAGTCATGGTTTGGAACGTTTTTTCCGTACCTTATAGCATTTAAACCATGTAAAGATGTACCTAGTCTTGCTTTATAAAAGCAACAATTATTTCTTATATTTCCATATTACCATATGAAAGGTTAAACAATTATCTCTAATATCGAAATTGGAAACACGGTTGCCACTTTGGTACAATTGTACCAAAATTGGTACATTTATTTTAACTTGGTACCTTGGTACATTATTTTCCGAGTTGGTACATTTTATAAAAGATTTACAATTTTGGTAGCACTGGAGAAATGTTCAGACTTATGTTTAGTGAAAATTTCATTGCATTAAGTTCTAAAAGTTGAAAGCTTACATGCTTTTCTTGTCATTTATATTAAAAATCACATTTTTTGAGACATTTTTTGAGACTTGAGGATTTTTTGTGAGAATTTCCACTAGAGCAGAAAAATATCTCCTATCAGAAAATTTTTCTCTTATCACCAAAGACATTTTAAAACATATTAAAGACAAGTTCGATTTAGGTAAAGAAGATCTAAATGTTTTGAACATAATAACTCTTCACAAATTATGTCAGAAGACAAAATTGCTTTACTGCCATAATTCAATAATTCATATTAAAATATCATCTCATAGAATGTTACCCTGACGTTATTGTGAATTAGAGGAATCTTGTACAGGCTTCAAATATTAGTTTTTAAAATTGTAATGACATTGGGAAAAAATTTGGGTATTTTGAGAAAAAGTCTGGGTCGTGAAGAATGGATTGGGGTAAACTTGTTTTAACGATTTTATAAATTTTGTAAATAGTCTGATGTGACTTCCTTTTGTGCACCCCATTTGTACTGCCCCCAGATAAAATTAGCTTTCGACGCGCTTGAGAATTAGGTTAATCTATGATAGGCACTTATTTTTCAGTAAATACCATTTTTAAAGAGGCTTTACTTTCATTTGGTAACGCTATTGGAATAACATGTAAAAGCACTAAATTTTTTACTTTCACCGAACTGTTTCGATGAAAGAATTTACCAACTTTATTTCGGCGGTCATTTTTCATCGTTACAAAACTATAAGGTCGATAGCAAAATTAGAAGATAATTACACTGGTCGGCAAAATTTGTAAACTCCGCTCCTTGAGAACTGTTCAGCAGCTTTTTAATAAAAACAGTTTTTATTCATCAGATGTAAATTTTGGGATACAGGTTGTAGCAATTTTTTTATGTTTTTGAGGATATATTAACCCGCCAATTCACCAGTTTACAATACAATGAAATGTTTGAATGTTCGAATGTAAGCTTACCCTTACAATCACTTTTATATTCGTTCTGATTTTTGGAATGTGGCATCGGTGAGCATGTGGCTCTATGTAGAGTAAAGTGCGGCTCTTTTTTATTTTGATATTTAAAAATATGTATATAAAAACATTGAAATTTTTTTTCGTGAAGTTCCATGGAATTCCATATTATTCTATCGTTGTTTGACCAACAATTTTAAGAAAAATTTGATAATGTTAACCCTGTTTTTCTTTACTGGGCGTTCTCTTTAATTATGTTGTACTTTTTATCCATAATACAATTACAAGGCAAGCTCAAATTGGAAAGAAGTTAGACAAAAAATGAGCTAGATGTCAAAGTCAGCTGTTCGAATTGTAGTATAGAAGCTAAGAACCAAGTTTTAAAATTTTAGCCAAAAATGTGTTTAAATCTCATTTTTGTTTTGTTATGTTATTAACGTTAAAAAACTTGAAATTAATTATTTCTTTTTTTGTTATTAGTGTTAAACTTGAACTTGAAATTTTTAACATTTTAAAGTGAAGCAAAAACAATTGTTTTTTTTTCAAGGAACTCCACGCAAAACAAAGAGACCAAACTTTTTCTTTTTATTACAGAGAAAGATGATATGTAAAAATTCTGACAGTTGATCGACATAATCACTACGAATAGTTCTACATTAAGAACTCAAAATTTTAGTTAAAGTATTATTATTATAGTTAAAGTACGATATGTTATGTACATCATTTATATTTTTTTTTTTATTTTTTTTTTATTTTTAAATTCGTCGTTTGGGCGACAGACATAATTTAACCTAATTAACCATTAATAATTTAACTATGTATAATATGAAATTATAATATAAAAAATGCAATTTATGATTTCATTATCTCAATCATTAAGAATATTATAGAGATCGTTCAAAAATATATGTCTGTTTAAATCAAAATCCACATGACTGCTGATTGAGCTGAACAGAGTTAGACATCTTGATATTGGTTCATTCAAACCATAGTTGGAACTATGGGACTGTGGTAAAAATAAATTTCTAATTCGCAAAGTTTTTTGCGGCGCTTAAAAATTGATAAGAGCTAACAATTCAGGTGAATCAATTTTATTGTCGAGGATATCCTTGACAAAAATAATGCTATCAGCCTTCCTTCGTTGTTTTAAGGTGTTTAAATTTGATAATTCGCAGTGCGGCTCATACGAGGGCATATTCTCACCAGAAAAACTGCGACGAAGTGCAAATTTAGTAAAACGTTTTTGTGTTTTCTCAATTCTTTTTACCGCTATCTCATAGAAGAGATACCAAATTATGTTGGCTTATTCTAAAGTCGATCTTACTAATGCGACAAATAAAGATTTTAGGGTATTTGGGTCATTAAATTACTTCGAGTTCCTGACAACAAAACCAAGAACAGAATTCGCCTTAGAAACCATATAACCTATATGCTCGTCAAACGATAGTTTAGCATCTATAAGGACGGCTAGGTCTTTTACGATGCTATCTCCCTGAAAAAAACAATTAACGTCATAGTTGTAGTGGTGAATAATAGCCGATTGCTTACGCGAGCAAGTTAGAATTTTGCATTTGTTAAAATTAAGATGCAGGTCGTTTTGATTGCACCACGTTTTTAATGAATTTATATCTTCTTGAAAGCGGCAACAGTCATGTGAATTGTTTACAGTTGCAAACAGTTTTAAGTCGTCGGCATATAGCAAACAATTTGATAATTTAAAGATATAAGTAATATCATTAATAAATAATAAAATAAGCAGAGGCCCTAAGTGACTTTCCTGAGGGACGCCGGAGTTTGTTATTATGGTTCTGGAATAATTTTCCTTCACCTTGATTAAGAGCTGTCTTTTGGTAAGATAAGATTTAATCCAAATAATTAAGTTGGAGTGAATGTCCATCTTTTCTAGCTTTTTTAATAATAGTGTATAGTTAAGGCTGTCGAACGCTTTAACAAAATCGGTATATAAGACGTCTACTTGAGACCCACCTTCAATAGAACATAACGAATAATTTGTAAACAACGCTAAGTTTGTGATGACAAACCTACCAGGAAAAAAACCATGCCGTTTTGTAGATATAATATTTTTAAATTCGTAAAAAAGCCGTTTGTTTACTATTTTATCAAGCAATTTAGGTATTGCTGAGAGTTTGACAGTGAGTCTGTAATTAGTCACAAGTCCTCTCTGACCCGATTTGTGAATGGGCGAAATAAATGATATTTTCCAGTCATTCAAAAAAATACCTGATATTATTGATTTATTAAATAATAAGATAAGGCATTTAAAAAGAGAAAATGCACAATTTTTTAGAAAAACCGGGGGTAAAAGATCTTAGCCTGCACCTTTATTGCAATCTAGAGCTTTAATAGCGTTTAAAACCTCGTCTTCAGAAATATTTATATTACCGATACTAACTGAACTCGGTATGTTTGAAAAATCATATGTATTATTTGTTGTACTAAATCCATCGAAAATAGATCCAAAGAAATCTTCGAAAAGTTCACAGATGTCCTGATTATTGCTAGCGATTTTACCTTGATATTCCATCGTATTTGGTATACCGGACGACTTTCGTTTTGAGTTAATAAAAACCCAAAAGGATTTAGAGTTAGATTTAATATTGCTTTCTACATTTAGTAGATATTGTTTGTGGAGAAAATGCGAAAGGAATTCCAATTCTCTTCTGCGAAGAAGAAAATTGTTTTTGTCTTCTGACAGTTTTGTTTTCTTGAACCTTTTATGGGCTTTATTTTTTGCATTTTTTAAATTAAGAAGCTTTTTATTGTACCAAGGAAGATTAAATTGGCAACTTTCCCTTTTAACTGGCTCGTATAGACGAAGAGCTTCATTTATATATATTTTAAATGTTGAGTACATTGCGAAAATGTCTTGCGTTTCGAAAACTGACTCCCAGTTTATAGAAAAAAAAATAATTGTTTATAGCCACGTAGTTGGCTTTGCGAAAGTTATAAGAATGCTCAGAGTCAAGTCCAGATAAACTGTTTAGTTTATAGAAATAAAAATTGAGCATAAGAGCTTTATGGTGTACTGATTCCGAGGTAAGGGGCATGCTACATGTATCACTCTTGAAACAAGAATCGTTGTTCACGAAGACCAAGTCTAAAATTCGATTTATATCATTTTTAAAATTATTGATTTGAAAAAGATTTAGAGCGTACAGCGTGTCGCAAAAAAGACTCTCGACTTCTTTCTTTACGTTAAAAGGGAGGTGCATTTGATCGTCAAAGCTAAAAATCCACTCCAAGTCACCTAGATTGAAGTCACCTAGAATACAAGGGGTTTGATGATCATTTAAAGAGTTTACAATATGACTAATATTGAATAAATGGTCGCTAAAAATTTCGATGCTACTATTTGGTGGTATATAACTTATTATAAAAACTACTTCATTTAAAACACATGATGAACTATTGTTGAGTGAAACAGCAACGCACAGTTGTTCAATATAGTAGAAGTTTCGGGGAAGTTGAATTTCTCTGCTAGCATGGATAGTAGATACGGCGATCAAGACGCCACCACCTCTTGTCATTCCAGAAAGAGATGAGCGATCTTTGCGATATAATTCGTACCCGGCGTCGAACAGATTATTGGATAAGAACTGAGGGGAGAGCCACGTTTCAACTAGCGCAATGACATCGAAGCAGTGGCATGAAGCTGAGTTATATAGCAATTGAATTTTGGTTCTAAGGCCCCCAGCATTGTGAAAGTATACTGAGAGCTCGATATCTTGTAGATTTCTATTTTTATTGTAGGCTGAGTGTGAGGTTAGAATTTCAAGAGTAATCGGCGCATGAGGAGTTTTGTTGTTTATCTCTGCGACTTCCTTTTCTGCATAAACCGAAAAGGGCATACCTTCACACCTGCTGGCCATAGAGATGGTTAACGAATTTCTTCACAAAAAGAAGAGAGAACGCCAAGTTTAAAGCATACTCTTTGCATTAAGAGAATATCGACGTCTCTTTTTACTAGCACATTGCATATTAAGTGTTGTTTATAAATAGGAGAGTGCAAGGCTTATTTATAAGGTTGTGGCACTTGAGAGAAATGCACTCTTTTTTCAGTGGCAGCATAAGAGGTGGATGGCGAATAAGAGGAGTCGGACGATCCGTTGAAAACAATAGATGGCACGGTGTTTGATGAAGAGCTGCACTGTGAAGCGGCGATCGGGGTGACAGGAGCAGCTTAAGTAGTATTAAGAGAAACAACTGTATCAGCAACGACGAGCTTGTTTCTCTTGGATGCAGATTCCGATGTAGTAGAAAGACTGTTGGTATTGTCTGTGCCAGAGTCGCATAAAATAGATGGCGAGTTAGAAAAATTGATTATTTTTGTACTCTTTTCACTAGAGGGGTTTTCACTATGTCATTTTGAGTGGTCAGTTGTTGTCAATCAAATTAAAAATGACAACATGTTGACATTTTTTCTACATTTGGCAATCTTGGAAAATTAAAAACAAATAAATTATTAAATGGAGCTATGCAGAAAATGTTCTAGAGTTTTATTAAAATGATATTTCAGGTGATAAAATTTTGTGTCGTCATAAAAATGACATAGTGCAAACCAAGCATTAGCCTTCGATCGTGTTATTATTGGATTTGTTGCAATTTCGGCAGGTTTTGGTTTCGCCGCAATTTCTGAAGATTTAGGTTTAGTTTTATCAAGAGAGTTTTTTTCAAGATTTGGGCAAGATATTGGTTTGCCGATAAGCTGTTTTGCACTGATTAAAATGTTGCATGCTTCTTCTATTTTACAGATGTTCAAGGAAATAGATTTTGTTAAGCAACAGTCACATTTATAAAACAAGTTCGAGTTAGACATCAATAATTCATAAGTGATATCATTAATATTAGCGCACGTGGCATGAATTTTCATGCTGCACAGCCCGCATGATACAAGGTCATCGGTTACGAACTGAACCGCGCACTTAGAACAATGATCCATATGTACGAATAGATAAACGTCGTAGACGGAGCACAGTGTCGAGAAGGCGAGAAGACAAAAAGAGAACGTCTGCGCGCAGCGGTGATTCAAACTGAGTTGAATTATTAATTTCAATTTTTTCTTTGCTTTATTCATATTTATACTCAGCAAAAAAATTTCAAATTTTTTAAGTGATTTTTGAGGCTGTTACTTAAAAAGGCTTGAAAAATTATCGTTTCGGGATTTTATAAAAATGCATTTTAAGGCTTAAAGTTTCAAGTTTGACGTCGTTGTTTCGAAACTTTTTCAAAATTTTGGATTATTTGTCTCAAAATTTTAAGAAAAATAACAAAAAATTTTTTTTCTTTAATTATCAATAATAATTATAATAACTATTACACCACGTTACAAAAATTAGCTTTTGTTCTCTACTATAAACCAAATATACCTTTTCAGAAAGGGGGAAAAAATAAAAAGACAAGTGTTTCGTCGTTTTTCATATACACGTCAGAAGAACGTGCTTTTTGTTTGTTTCAAGTTCTGTGGTGCCACACAGTGCCACACAGTAGAATTGCTTCATATATTTGTTGGAAAAAATAAAAGGAGTTGTTGGAATTTGATGAAACTTTATTTCTAAAAGTATAATAGTGCGCTGGTTTTAAAGTTGTTATAGGTTTTTTTACGAGTTTCGGTTTGGTGAATGTGTAATTGAGTGTAATTGATGGTTAAGAAGCTATACGCGTGCTCATTTAATTCAAGGTTTGACTATTCAGACAGGAAAAATGGCTTAAACGATCGGACTAAAACCAGTCAGGGCTTTTAGGGCATTAAAAGAGCTTAAAAACATGGACATATTATCAATTTTGGCAATAAACTCTAAGTTTTTAAAAACTCCCGAAAAAGTATTTTTTTTGCACTTTTTCTAACTGAAATGAAGATACAAAAGTGAAATATCAAAAACAAATGAAAAGATTTTGTAGGAAATTAATTTTGGTATTCAGAACCATACTTTAATTTTCTGTGCGATTATCGGTTCTTGAGATATCGATGCTCAAATTCAAAGTTATCCTTTTCCATAAGCAAAAAATTAACTTAAAAAATAAAAACAGAAACCAAATTGAAACTAAATAAAGAAGCTAAGTAACCTTTATTATGGTTACAGTTTTTGAATCCCGTGGGTTCTAGTTTTTTAAGAAGTTTCAGCCTGCAAAAAATAACTAAAACAAATAAATAAATTACAAATGTTTCTGCTGCTTTTATTTTTTTATGAGTTTTTAAGAATTTGTATAGGTTTCTTTTTAAATACGGTGTTGCTCTTTGGAAGGATTTGAAAAGCTTAATTTGGCTCTTAATGGCTTCACTTATGCCCACCCCTGTTATATGCCTTAAGAGTTTTAAGCAGACGCTATACAATTAAGTTTTTAAGACTTTTTTCGCTGTAAAAATAGGAACGGCAGTTTTATCTGTCAGTGAAAATTTAAATCATGGGCAATAATTTTAATTTAAGAAGAGCAAATAAAGCATTTAATTTTAATTTAAGAAGATCAAATAAAGCAAATAAAGCCATTTCGAAGGCTTTGTGTACATTTCAAGAACATTATGGAATTATTTTTTTGTGTATTAAAAAAAAAAGAAGATTAAAGCTGCCATGGCAAATATACGATAATGATAATTATGATATATTAGGAAATACATGTGTTCACATTATTGCCTCTTTGCTATACACATTTAAAAAATGAAAAAAAAAATATATATATATTGAACAGCATTCTAAAAACTTTTAGATGCTACTTCGGTAGTTTCTACTCTTTTTTCAAACTTTTTTATTTTATGTAGTAAAATTTATTTTAGAAATATTCACCTGTTAAAATAAAAAGTTGTTTAAAGTTGAATATCTTATTTATATGGGAAAGAGCAGATATGCAAGCCAACCTTAACGTTAATTTTATCGATAACCTAAATTTTATTTTTGTTTCGTTGAAGAAAAATCAAAAAATAAAAAAAAAAACATTAATTTAAAAATAAAATTACGGGTTTTATTGTATCGAAAGCTTAAAATACATTTGGTTGTGAAAATTTTCACTTTTAGACATGGGTAAAAAAAAGAAAACCATAAAGTTACATACAGTTTTGTCCGAAACCTAAGCAACTTTCTCCATCGAAGTGAATAAAGAACTGTTCATCCATTCCAAACCAATTTTTCCAGAATAGTTTGTCTTATTTTTATTAGGATATAATCAACTTTTTTACCGAAAAAAAAAATAAATTCTAATTCATTACAATTAATGAGTAAACAAAAACAAAAACAGTTCAATATTTAAGTAATCGAAACTTAAGCAACTTTCAGTATTTAGTATTCCTTATGACTTCCTCATATCCTTTTGACATAGATTCTATAAGATTTACTAATATTGTTGGATTGATTCCCACTCTGCTTATAAGCATGTCATTAGTTCGTTTTTATTTGTAAATCACCGAGTGCCTACTCTACGCTTCAAAATGCCGAAAAGATTACCTATTGGATTCAAGTGTGCAGATTGAGGTGGCCAATCCAAGACTGGAATCCCATGAGAAGACAACCAATCTTTGACCAGCTTTGGTGAGTGTTTTGGATCGTTGTCGTGTTGAAATACTCATCGAAGTGGCATTTCTCTTTCGGCATATTGAAGCATTTTGTTAGCTAAAATGTCCTTTTATCCAAAACGGTCCATTTTTAATTGTATTTCTATAAATGCGCCAACCCTACTCGCTGAAAAACGGGTTCACACCATTACATTCCCTCCTCCATGCTTTATTGTGCCCTTACAATAACGTGGATCAAGAAAATTTTTCCACAATTGGCTACAAACCCTTGCACCGTGGTTAATATACTCAAAAAAATTAACTTATTAAATTATCACTTTGCTTGTACTCGTAATAAAACCTTTCACCATATATAAAAATGGGCATGAGTATTGTAGAAGCCACGCATTCATAATCAACCAGCTTGTTGATGTCTGGTCACAAGAAATTACTGGAAAATGTTTTTTGTGTATCTCACGACTTGCCGGTTCCTCCAGTTCGTCCAGTTGGTTAAATATTTATTCACGCAAATATTAACATCAGCTTTCCAATAATCCAGCATCATTATTTTTTGAATATGGGAATGTGTCATACCGTATCCCGGCTCATTAAAATCAACAGCGTTTTTATGCCTTTAAAGCGTGCACAAAAATTTGGAGGAACAGAAAAAAGAAAAGCTGAATAATGATATCCTTAACCGCTTTAATGAAGATTCGCGCCGATGAAGACTGATTTCCGCTTTTGTTAAATCGTAAATATCGTAAATTTTGTGAATATCTTTTTGAATTTAATTTCATATTTTTCTCAATAAAGCCAATATTTAAAAAAAAAATTGTTTATGTATTAGCTGCATGTAACAATTATTGGCTGGTTTGCTTCCTGAATAAAATTTTGGCTACGCCCATGAACCATATTAACCAAATTATCAAATTTAATCTAATGCGATCAACACCGTTCGAAATATATTGTTCTTTAACGATTTGTTTGCGGTAATAGGGGTTGTGGCAATTTTTTTTTTATTATTGGAGATATTAAGACTTGACAACAAATGTTTAATTTAATTCAATGCCCTTAGGCCAATTATTGCCTAGTTTTGCAAAAGGTTGTAATACATGGCAAAAGTACTTAATTTGGCAAGAAATCAATTTACCTAAACAATGCAGGAGGTCAGCCAGAGTAGATTGGTAGATGGGTACAATGGCACTTTATAAAAATAAAATATACGGTAATTGCCCATCTACCAAACTACCCAATTAAGTGTGAATATATTTAATATATTTCGTAAACATTAAACCGCTTATGAACCTAAGGAATTTTTCGTTTCTCAAAAAAATGCTGCATTTTTCTTCCCTTTTTGGAAATTCTGCCCTCTTGTGTAAAAAAATAGTGACCTTTAAAATAGAATCGTGTTCTTTACTCGAAAATGTTGACCTCAAAAATAGAAAAAAATTCAGAAATCTCAAAGAGGTCAAAAAAAATTTAATTATTTTTTCGAAAAATTAAAAACGCAATAATAAAACAAAATATAATCAACCCAAGACCCTATCGCTGATATAATCGCAAAAAAAAAAACAAAATTTCGTTGCAAACGTTAGTAGTGGATGTACTAAAGATAATATTTGTGCGGATTTCGTAACAGAATGTGGATGTGAACGAAATTTTTTATTTCAAATCCGTTTAAGAAGTTAAAGATCCCAATAAAAATAAATCTGGCGGAATTTTGGGAGACCAGAGGTAGTAATCGCATAATGTGCTATACAACAAGTACTGGATTCATTAAGAAAAAAATAAAATTTAATTAGAAATGATATTTAACTAAACGTGATTTTTAAAAAGCGGAAACCAAATTTCTTTAGACACTTTAAAGGCATAAAAACGCTGTTGTAAGGATGATTTTAATGAGTCGAAATATGGTATGAACAGCGACACCTTCCCATATTCAAAAGTTGTTGGACGATTGCTAGGCTGATTTTAATTTTTGCGCGAAGAAGTATTTAATCAACTAGACGATTGGAGGATTGATCTTTTCTACGAACTGACAAGTCGCGAGATCCACAAAAAATATAATTGAAGACAAAACCTTTCGATTTTATTCCAGTAATTTCTTGTGACCAGACAGCATCATTACATCAGTAAGCAGGACGGTCATGAATGCGTGAGCCGTTTTCGCTTATCTTATGTGCCACTGACTCGAAGCGTGGCTTTTATAATACTAATGCACATTTTTATATTTTGTGAAAGGCTTTGATCCGAAAACGGCTTAAACATTTTTAAGTGCAAAGAGGATGCAATAAAGCAAAGTGCAACTTTTAAGTTTTTTAGTATATTGACCACTGCGCATAGATTTTGAGCAAATTGCGACAAAATTTAAGTTTGGGTCTAATCGCGTCTCTCTTAAAATCGTAGATTTGAGCATATGAAATTTCTGAGATGTACTAATCAAGGCACTTTCCCAAGTCGTAGCACGTGCTAGCAGAAGCAGATGTAGATAGATTCTTTTACAATTAAAAGATAAGAAGCACCTACAAGCAACTCATCTTTCTCTTCCATTTTGGTCTTATTGCCACTCAGTTTTTTTTTTGACTGTAAAGCAAATTTATTAGGAAATAAACATAGGCCTTATAGTTTGCGGTACTTAACGTAATATAAATTTACCACCAACAAAATATCTTATAAATCCATTTATTAAAACATTTATAATTTAAAAAATACACAAATAAATCCAATCAGAAATTTCAATTTAACAGCTGACTTTGTTTTTGAGTTATGACAACGAACGTAAATGTTGCTGAAAATCGACTTTTAAATTGTGCAGTTCAGATTGCAATATACATACATATATGTGAGAATCATCATTTTTTTTTTGTTAAATAATAAATGTGTCAGCCCTAAGCTTGTAATAACAAATAAGGTTAAATGAATTAAAAACTTTAATATTTTTTATTATAAGAAAAACTGTTTTGCATTTCTTGCTTTAATAATAAAAAAAATTATTTTTCTTAAGTTTATAAATGGCAACGGCCCCTACCCTCTCTACGTCCAATGACACGGCTACAGTTTTGATTTGAAATGACTTCAATAAATATCAAAACAGTATTTTTGATTTGCTTCCGATTTTCTATGATTATTTTTGTGTTTGATGTAACAGAAAATGGTATTTAAGGTTTTTTGAAAAAAAGTCAAGTTTACACCGCTTAAATTTTTTTCCGAATTTTGTTTTAATTTTTTCATAAACTACCGCTAGTTTATGCTAGCTACAACATAAAACGTGATGTTATTTTGGTGTTATTAAAATTTTTTTTTATTTTGGATTTTTGGAAATTTTTTTTATGAAAATACTCTTCTAGGAAAAAAATATACGTGTGTGCAAAAATATCATTACATTGCCGAAACGATAATTTTCAAAGTATTCATTAATATGCTGTTATTTTTATGAATCATTAGATGGGTACTTTGGCTGGCAACATTAACATTAAGAAGATGCATCCAGAATTCCAATCCGATGTTTTTATCACATTTGAGGCATTAGACGCACAACTTATTGTCCACACTAGTGCTAGCACACTGAACACGATGTCCTTAATGGAATATCTCGAGGATGAAACACCAAAAACTGTGCTTAGATCTTTCCAGCTCAAGGCTCATCCCAAAAATAAATTCTTATTTAGCTCATACAAGGTTCTTACCATTTGCATAACCCGTATTTTTCGAATCATTTTAATACTTTTTGGACTGTTAGATCATGCCTCGTGCACAAAATGCTCACGCCTACGTCAATTCCGGATTTTTGCTGGACATGGACATGGAATCTGGAAGAGTAAACCAGGCACGTATTTGTTTTGGCGGCATAAATCCAGTTTTTGTGCATGCAGTGTCCGTTGAGAGAATGATTGCAGGGCAAAATTTATTCAATCCGCAGATGATATCAAAGATTTTTCGTGAACTTTCGGCAATATTCGCACCTGATCAGTTGCTGCCAGATACATCACCTGAGTACCGACGGGCGCTTGCTTGCGGCTTGTTTTACAAATTTGTGCTTAGCATCGCTCCAGAGAAGTTGGTTAAGCCAGAATTTAAGTCCGGTGGCAAATTGCTGATACGTCCACTTTCGTCTGGCCTACAAACTTTTGGCACAAATCAGAACAGTTACCCAGTAACGCAGCCGGTGCAAAAACTCGAAGGTAAGTCTAGAAATACTTGAAGCCTATTTATCTGCTTCCTCATTTCGCTGCGTTGTTATGTTGACAGACTAAAATATTTTTTTTCACCACTGTAGCTTTGATACAGTGCACTGGCGAGGCAACCTACATGAATGATAAATTGACCACCAGGAACTCGGTATACTGTGCCTTTGTAAGCGCTACTAAAGTTGGTGCCAACATCGAACGTATCGATGTATCTGAAGCATTGCAACAACCAGGCGTAATAGCATTCTATTCAGCTAATGATATTCCAGGCAACAATACTTCAGTGGACACATCTTTTCGACATATTGTCGCAGAAGAGGAAATTTTCTGCTCACGTCGAGTCAAGTACTATGATCAGCCCCTTGGTATGATTGTTGCTGCTACCAGCGACATTGCTAACAATGCTTCCAACAAAGTCAAAGTGATTTATTCAAGTGGTGCCCGGGAGATACTTACCAATATCGAAGATGTCTTACATGCTAATAAAATAATACGTTCTGACAAGTCAATAGAATCCAAGATAAAAAGCTTAGGATTAAGTAAAGCCGTTGGCATATCAGCAAAGGGCATTTTTCTCATTAATGGACAATACCACTTCAGCATGGAACCACAGACCGCGATTGTAGTGCCTTTCGAACAGAGGCTCCAAGTATGGTCGGCCACTCAGTGGATGGATCAAACTCAGTATGTTATCGCCAAGATGCTCCGTTTAAACATCAGCGATGTACAGTTAAAGGTTCGTCGTTTGGGTGGCAGTTTTGGCAGTAAAAATACACGCGGAAATCAAGTGGCCTGCGCTGCCTCATTGGCAGCTTATAAGCTTAATCGTCCTGCTCGATTTGTACAAACGATTGAGTCTATGATGAATTGCAACGGTAAACGTTGGTCCTGTCGCAATGACTATAAGTTTCGAGTTCAACCCAATGGTAAGATTGTGGCGCTGCAGAATAACTTCTATGAGGATGCTGGCTACACGTTGAATGACAGCCCCGTCGAAGCTCTTACTTTGGTGTGTGCCAGAAACTGTTACGATCTGACGGATAGTAATTTTAAGCTAGTTGGTCAGGCTTTATTAACCGATGCGCCCAGCAACACCTGGTTCAGGGGACCCGGTTCTATTGAAGGTAACCACTGATTGAAACTAAAGAGAGGGCTATAAATAGCTACGTGATGAGAAATAAAAACAGGGAACTCTCAAAGACGTCATTTAACCCCTGCATTTATGACAATTCTGTAAGAATTCATCCCCCAAACTGTGGCATTTAAAGTGAAAAAGTTTAAAGAGACTTGTCACGTCCATTTCTATCAATGCCAAATATTTTCTTTGTTGAAGGACATATATTAGTCTTCTTGTTTCTTAATTCCGAGTAACTAGATTTAATTAAAGGCAGACTATATAGCAATTTTTTTTAGAGTAAACAGTAAGTATTGACAGAAGTTATTATTTTAATCAATATTAAGTTTCTAAATTTTAAAAGAGCTAAATATTGATTTGGTTGCTAAATTTATTGTTTTGGTATATGCCACTTGTTGATATCTCATCTAAATCAAAGGGATTTGTAATAATTGTTTTAATAATAAGTTGCATTTAAAACTTCAATTACTTTCTTAGGCATTGCCATGATGGAGAATATAATAGAGCACATTGCTTTTGAAGCCAACATTGACCCAGTTCATGCGCGCTTGGCAAACATTAAACCGGATCACAAACTGGCAGAACTCTTGCCACGCTTCGTTCAATCTTCGGAGTATCGTAAACGTACCCAGGAAATTGATGACTTCAACTTGAAAAACCGTTGGCTCAAACGTGGGCTAGGTTTGTCCATCATGGAATATCCACTTAACTTTTTTGGTATGTTTACTGCCACAGTCACCATTTACCATGGTGATGGCACGGTGGTAATTTCGCACGGCGGCATTGAAGTTGGACAAGGTAGTTAATTTAAAGTACGCCCAAAAATCATATTAAAACCATTTCCCTCCAATTAGGTATGAACACTAAAATTGCTCAGGTGGCCGCATATGTGCTTGGCATTGCATTGGAGAAGATTCAGATCGAAGCTTCTGACACTGTGAGTGGAGCAAACTCCATGATAACTTCCAACTCTATGAGCAGTGAAAGTGTGTGTTATGCAGTGCGCAAGGCTTGCGAAACTCTCAACGATCGTCTTAAACCAATACGCGCTGAGCTGGCAACAGGAGCTCTGTGGCAGCAGGTGGTAATGGCCGCCTATCAACGTAACATTAATTTAATCGCTAATGATTCCTACAAACAAGGTGACATGCAAGACTATAAAATTTATGGGTTAGCTGAGTGCGAAATGGAGGTTGATATTTTAACGGGCAACAATCAAATAACGCGTGTTGATATACTACAGGATTGCGGAGAATCTTTGAATCCCATTATAGACGTTGGCCAAATCGAAGGTGCGTTTGTTATGGGATTGGGCTACTGGCTGACGGAACAGCTTATTTATGACCGTCAGACCGGTCAATTGAAGACAAATCGTACTTGGAATTATAAGCCACCTGGTGCCAAAGATATTCCAATTGATTTTCGCATTGAAGTGTTACAAAACTCTTCCAATGCGGGTGGTTTTATGCGTTCAAAGGCAGCAGGTGAGCCACCTTGTTGCTTGGCTGTTTGCGCCCTTTTCGCCTTGCGAAAAGCAATAATGTCTGCGCGCCAAGATGCTGGTCTTCAACGACAGTGGCTGCGTTTGGGTGCTCCCACTACGCCCGAACACATTTTGCTAAATTCGGGCACCAATGTTCAATCTTTTTCTCTTAATGATGCCGGATGGACTATGATATAAATATTTCAGAATAAAACCATGCATTTTTGTATTTTTTATTTTGTGCAGGGAAATTGTATAATAATTTACTAATATTAGAAGAGAGCTGTATTTGCATTCTAATAAAATAAAAGCATGGAAGTAAATGAGCGATTAACTAATTTTTATTAATGTATTTGCATTCTAATAAAATAAAAACATGGAAGTAAATGAGCGATTAACTAAACTTAATTAATGCATATGGGGGCGTGTGGTGTTTAGTGGGTGGGGAAGGTGCGGGGGTTAAGCCGAAGCTCACTCACTCTTACGTGGGGAATAGGGGAGTTCTCGCAAAGATGAAGTAATTTTTTATTCACAAGAAACAGTGTAGAATTATAAGATAACTAGTTAAATTGACTAAAACGTTTTTCTCTACTAAAATATGACTAAACTTTACACAATAAGATTTATATTTAATATTTATATTAATAAATCCAAAACAATGAAGTATGCATTAACATATTTACACTGAAAAAGCGCATTTTAAACAATCTCACGTGTGGTTAGAGGGGTGGCGGGCGGTAAAGACAGATCTCACGATATCTCAATAGGGCGGAGGTGGGGTCAAAAAATCGCAAAAATCACCTCACATAATAAATGGACGCCCCCTATGGTAGCAATATGAATTACACAATTTTGTAATGCTGCTGATGAGTTTAACCATTAATGAAGAATGTTACATATATGTAGAGACGCAAAACCCTTTTTTATAGCAAAAACAACAACCCAAACTCGAATGATTCGGTGCAAAAACATGTTGAATTTTGGGTGTTTGTGGGTTAATGGGTTAATTTTAAAATTAACTACAAAACTTTGTCTTATTCGTGCAGTCCACAAAAAAAAATATGAAATAGGCTTTTGAAATTATTAGAAATGGGTATTTTTCTGCTCAATATCATAAACACTGAGATAGCGAAAGCTTCTATTTTGGCAGAACTTTATTTGACTTTATATCACGCATTCCATGTTGCGTACTGGGACATTTTTTAGTACTTTAACGTATATTTTGGTGCGGTGTAATGACAGCATGAATTTAAATTTTTGTTTCTTATTTCTATTTTTGTTTATTATATGTGTATCTTTAAATAAAAATTTGGTTTAAACGATTTATTAAAACATTAACCTAAATATAAAGAATTTACTAGCAATGGCTCCACGAAATAAAAAAGGCCCCAAAGCAATAATACCCAATGAAATAAGTACCAACGAAAACGAAATAAGCCCCAAGCAAAAAAAAAATCCCAAACGCAATGCAATAATTCCCAAATTGAAAATGAAATAAGTCCCAATATTTGGGGTTTATTTTATTATGAAATAACACCCAACGAAAAAAATGAAATAAGCTCCAAATGAAATTTGAGTTGCGGTTTATTTCATTTTGATTTTTTCTTAGACTTTCATTATGAAATAAGGGAGTTATTTTATATGAAGTAACACCCAAAAATGTATGAACTTTTTTGGGGTTATTTCATGTTTTTTTTAGCTTATTTCAATTGGGGTCTTTTTCGTGGTGCCGATGGCAATATGTTGCCATCACTCGATATGTCGAAGTTACGCTGATTTTGTAGGTGAAGTATTCTTTTAGTTAGGTCTTCTGTTACAAATTTGTTTCGAGTGTCTGATATATCCTGTTTGTCGATGTGAAACGCTTTTTTTTTTTGCTTTATTCATATTATAGAATATTTTAATGTAATGAGCAAAAATGTATATTGTAAAGAGCAAAACTCCAATTTAATCAGGTAAAGCAAATCTTAAAATCATTCGTAAGTACTCCTCTTGATTTGCTTAAAGGAGGCTTCACACAATTTAAAACATTGTATTTTTTGTTGCGTAAGGTGGACAAAAATTTCCGTTTAACATTTTATGTCATATCTCAGTTAATACACGTATTAGTTAATTACTGTTACTTTAATTTTATGTTAGCAGTTTCTAATTCAATTATCAAGGTTTTTATTTAAAACTTTATATGTATCGTATACTACGTTTCAAGCTCTGGCCCCCCCTTAAGAACAAAAAGAAAAATACAAATAACGATATATGAATCTGTTGGAAACCGAACTGGAGCCCGGAGTCATGCACACAAGAACAGAGTCAATTTCTGAGAGCTTACAAGCATATATGGCGCGCTTAAAGCAAAAGTCGATATATATTTTTTGTGAAAACTAGAACACAATAAAATTTCTGAAAGCAAAAACTATTGATAACATGCTGTGTAAAACATCGAACATACGTCGAAGGGTTGTAAGCATAAAATAAGACGTGTGTGTGCTAGAGGAAGAGGTTGCAGAAAAGATCATGTGTAGCTTGTGTCCATGGCATTGGTTTGATCGTGATGATGCTTTGGCATACTCGGAGTATGCGTTTGCGAACAAAAGCGAAAATAAACGATGAGAGATAAATTGGTTGATATTGTCAGCTGCCAAAATGAAATAATTGAAATTGAAATTGAAAAAGACAAGTTTTTTATTTGGCATTTATAAACTCAAAGTTTTGTGCTTTAAAATTTATTCAGGCTATTATATAAAAATAAAAGCATGAAAAATTGGACAAATTCATGCACTTTTTGAAAATCATTTTAGTCATTTTCTGAATCATTTGCGTAGCATATTGATGTGAAAGACCATGCCAGACGAAATGATTTCTAAATCAAATGTTTTGATTCTGAGCATGTAGAATTTTTAGAAAATATTAGCTGATCTCAGGAAGAATATTTTTTATTTACCTCCACTTTCTACAAAATATATCAAAATTCTTGAAAGTTGGCCCTAAAATGATATTTTTACATTTTTGTTCATGAATTTAGTTGTCATACATAATTATATTTTGAAAATATTTTCCAATATCACAAAAAGATAACTATCGGCACACTTTATAACTAAAACAGTGGTTTGTAACAGTGGTTTTATCTTATGGCTGAGGTCAGCTCAGCCGTGCCAGGATCGAGTGAAAGATCCACAAACTTTCATCAAATAAGAACCGACTGCGTTGGTTTTAAAATTATAATTTTGAACTTTATTGATATATTCTCCTTAAAATTACTTAATGCTGCGTGACGTCAGTAGTTTGGGTAAAATTGAATGTAGGCGGTCGGAAGTTGTGGGTCCAGCTGACGGCAAAATCGGTATTCGGTAAATCAGTGAATTAGCAATCGGTAATTCGGTAATTCGGTAATTCGGTAATCGGTAATTGATTGTTGCCAGGGGCTCGTGTCCTAAAAGAATCTGAAGTAATGCTCCTTATTAATATTTTTAGAAACAATCAGAAGGGACATGGTGGAAAAACCTCTATGAGGTTCGCACCATGTAAATATATAATCAATAAGAAATTAAATATATGCCGACTGCGTTTGACGAATCAAAGACTGGTTCTCACCGCAAGTGCGCCGTCTAAAACAGGTACTCAAAGGGCAGAACCAGCAAGCTGGCTAAGATATGTTTTTTGATATAAAATAAATTCAATAACTTTTTAAAGTGTTGAAGCTATAAAACGGCATTTAGGGTATGCGGAATGTGTAGAAACGGAAAATTTGGTAAAATATTTTCGAAATATTTGCAAAATTTTTTTAATTAACAGCTATTATATCCTCTTTAAGCCCTGTGAATGCCAAGGTTAGGAAATTTTTTTAATTTTTTTTTTAATCTATATGATGGTCCTAAAGATGCCTGTATAAAGCAGGCTTTTTTTATGAAAGGTAATGAATTTGTGATCGATGAGATTGTATGCGAGGATTTGAATGTTCTCAAGACGACACTGTATTTTGAAAAAAAAATTTCAATACATATAAAATAAACAAAAAAAAATATATTAGTAGTGATTTCTTTTAAACATTTGATAAAATAAAAAAAGGGCCACCTTTTTTGCTTAAACATTTAATGAGATAAAAAAGCGCCCCCTTAAATTTTAACCATCTTTTTTTTATTTAATCAGTATTATGTATACATTAAGCTCAAGAGTGCTAAGGTGCTTAAACTTACGGTTGCTTTTTTTTAAACTGTTTGATTCAAATAAAAATGCTATTTTTTAATTTCAAAAACAGGCTTCGACTGTTTTTTGTAGTTGTGATATTGAAATTTTACCGTTTTTATAAAGTTACTCTGATTGGAGGTAGATGAGGTTTTCATCCGATTGGTCTGTTTTTTAAACTCAAACAGTGTAATTAAGATTTAAGCTTATTCGCTGAATTTAAAGTGAGTCATTTAAATAAATTTTACCGTTTTTATAAAGTCAGTTTGTATGGGAGGTAGACGTGGTTTTCAACCGATTTGGCTCATTTTGAAACTCAAAGTGTGTAATTAGGATTAAGGCTCATTAGGTTAAAGTGATTAAATTAGTTTTTGTGGAATTTAAAGAGATTTTGCCGTTTTTATAAAGTAACTTCTTATAGGAGGTAGGCGTGGTTTTCATACTATTAGGTTTATTCTAAAACTCAATGTGCATAATTAAGATCCATACAAAATTATATAGAAATATTTTTTTTAACAAAAACTATTTTTTCTTTGTTAGCTGCTACAAATACGTCAATTAAAATAAAATACCTTTTGATATATTTTTTTATGAAAAAATATCAAGTCTTTTCATTTATTTTTGTATGAAGAAATTTATGGATATTTTTTCATATGAGTCATTCCAAATCAACTGTTCAATGTATTGGCATATTAATAACGCTTTAAAAACAATTTTTTTGTGGTACTTTCAAAATTGTGGCCATTTTTGCCATGCTACCATAAGGGATTTATGCGTTTATACGCGTTTGCGGTAACTTTTATTTCTCAGCTTCTGCTAGACAAAGAGTGATGGTTTGAAAATCATTATTTTAAGCAGACTTTATACTTTCTTCATAGATGCAAGAAATCCTAATGAAATAATTTTTTCATATTAAAAAAATAATTAAAATTTTTTGTTAAAATCGTAATATTTTACAAATTAAATAATTTTTTTTTATAGAAAATAATTAGTTGTTTACTTGAAAAAATTTTTCATATTAAAAAAAATAATTGAACTTTTTTGTTAAAATCGTAATATTTTGGAACTTGAATTTTTTTTGTATAGAAAACAATTAGTTGTTTACTTAACTTATTTTTTAAGTGCATTTTAATTAGTAGTTTATTTATAAATTTCGTTACCTTTCGAACTTATAAGTTCAAAATTGAAATCTGAGAATTTTCGAGAAATTGGCCTGGTTTAGGGTAAAATATCTCTGATGGGCACAAGTTTTAAAATTTGAAATTTACTCACCGTATAGTAGTGCATTATAACAAAAATCTTCAGTTAAAATTCAGAGTGTGGTATTTGCTACGTATGGAAGATACAAGGTTTTTAACTCATCATGGTTTCGAAGATATTTCTACCTATAAAGTCACCTTTATAGTGCATGCAATTTGTCCAATTTTTATTATTATTATTATTATTATTATTATTTTATTTTTAAACTATAACCTGAATGAATTTTAAAGCATTAAATTTTAAGTTTATAAATGCCAAATAAAAACTAGCATCATCATAATCAAACCAACCAAATTACTCATGATCTTCCCCGCAACACCTTTATCTATAGCAGCACACACACGTCTTATGTTCTCTTGCAACCCTTTGACATATGTTCGATGTTCTACACAGTATGTTATGAATAGTTTTTGCTTTCACAAAATTTATTCTGCGTTCTTGTTTTCACAAAAACATTTTCGCCTTTTGATTTAAGTGCGTCACTTCTATATTGGCAGTGCACTAAAGATACATTCCCTAACATATTGTTATGTGAGCGAGATATTGTTATGTGAGTGAGAATATATAAACGAATGTACTCGAAATGAAATTTAAAAATAAAAAATCAGGAGCAGCTTTCAAAAAGCTTTCAGTTAAGGTTTTTCTTATTGGAATTTTATTTCAAACTTTTAAACTATTATTGCTTATTTCAATTAAAAAGAAAAAATTGTGCGTAGCTGTATTTTGTGCAACACAAAAAGAAAAACAAAAACAAATTAAATATTTTTGCATTCGTAAGTATCTACATATCTTCGTTACAAAATTAAACTAGCGAATCTGAAAAATTAAATTTATCATTTCCAATGTAAATTCAATGAAAAACTTAAATAAAAATTTTAAGATTCGTTAGTTTACTTTTGCAACTAACTTTTAGTTTTATCTTCAAATGCAATATATAAAAATATTTGCGTTATTTTAATAATTAAAAAATTTTATAAATATAACAAAATTACTCTATTTAATTTGAATTACCTTCTTACAGTAATTGTTATGGTGACATAAAGTTGCTTGGCTTTTTCTGTATTTTGATTTTTTAATAAGTCCTGCATAATAGAATCATAAAAAATATTGGTAAAAAATTTTTAAATCTGTAATTCAAAAACGTTATTTTTTTTTAACTTAGTTTCTGAATATGAATACATAATTTTAATTTTATTGTTTTGGCAAAAGTTGCTATTTATAAATACATTTCAGACAAGGATTTAATTCATTGAAATATACAAGTATAAGCAAATAAATTAAAGTGTTTTGTTTGATCTAAAATAACAATTTAATGATAGGCTAATTAGGTATGTGAATTTAAACCAAAAATCAACACAAGCCGTTAGAGAATTAATTAAATTAAATTAATGCATTAGTAAAAAAATAAAATAATTAAGGTAAAGAAATACAGGGTTGTCCATATTCGAAGCGCCCATCTGGCAACACTGTAACTTTCCGCAGTGATGCCAAATCGACTAATGACATACCGCGTTTGAAGCGTCATTCCAAGCAAATTTTTACAATTGAACAGTACACGCCACGCGAATGCTCTAAAATTGTTGAAATTTACATTCAACAAAACAAGTCAATAGTGAAAACTCAACGTGCTTTCAAAAAATGAGCGATGAAGCTCATTTTCAATTGAACGGAACGGTAAACAAACAAAATTGCCGTATTTATGCCACTGAAAATCCACAAGAGATTCAAGAGGTACCTCTTCACGATGCAAAAGTCACTGTTTGGTGCGGCGTTTGTGCTAAAATGCTCATTGGGCCGTTCTTTTTCGAAGATGATAATGGCCACAGAGTTACTGTCAATCAGGAGCGTTATCGCGATATGATAAACAATATTTTCATGCCAATCGTTCGTCGAAAGCGTATCAGGCACTACAGGCACTACAATCGATTTTTTGAAGCAATTGTTCCCTGGCCGTTTGATGTCAAAAAATGGTGATTTCGATTGGCCACCAAGATCACCAGATTTAACGCCTCCAGACTTCTTTTTGTGGGGTTATTTGAAATCAAAGGTTTACTTTAACAAGCCAAAGACCCTAGAAGAGCTGAAAACCAACATCCGTCAAGAAATAACCGCCATTCCCATCGAAATGTGGAAGAAAACCATGGAAAATGCTGCAAAACGGGCACAATATGTCGTAGAGGCCAATGGCGACCATTTACGAGATATCATATTCAAGAAATAATGTACGCAAATTTACTTGAACCCAATTAAATGATATTCATGACGGACAGACAAAAAATTGTGGTTTCTTTGATTTATTTAAAAATAAAATGGGCGCTTCGAATATGGACAACCTTGTACTTAATTTACATATATAAATTTTACGCTCGTTTTATCCAACAAAGAGCACTATACAAATTTTCTTTTAATTAGCTTTATCAAACAGCTTTTGAGCTGCGCAGAAGTTATCCTTAGTACAAGTAAATAATAGTAATAGCTGTTATATTATAGTAATAGTAATAAATTAAGTAATAGCTGTTAATAAAACACAAACATTTTCTGCTTCCATCTAATCATCCTTAACGCCACCTTTGTTGGCGCTGATTGTTATGTTCTTCTGCAGCTTGCTGTATTCCTCTGTTAATCTATCATATTCACGGTTCAAGCTATCGGCTGGTGACTTCAAAGCTTCCTTGTCTTTCTTTTCGCGATTAAGGTAAGCGGTGAGTTCTTGGACACGTTCACGCAATTGCGTTAGCTCGCTCAAAGTTTTGTCCTCTGAAGCTTCTTTAGCCTTTTCTGTATTCTTATCAGTCAAGAGAGAGCGTGCAGCAGTCATTGCGCTCTGTGCCTGTTTCATCGAAGCCTCACACTGTGCCATTAGATTAGCCTGTGCCGAGATCAGTGTTACCAGGCGGCGAATCACCAAAACGAGAAAGATAGAGAAACCCGAAATATAAAAGTTGCGCTGTGCACGAAACAGCCGCATGCTATGCTGCATCTCGACGTTCAAATGCACATCGGTGCCCGGTTCAAAACTAGAGTATTTGCGCATTTCGCGTATTGCCTCCAGCAAAAATAGCACCAGCACACCAAGTATTAAGAAAAAATACATGTGTGACTGCGCTTGCATCATTGCCAGGAATTTTGATTTGAAGAAACGATTCCATTTGTATGGACTGGCAATAGGTAGAATCAGCAGCAAAACTACGATAATTTCTGCGTAGAGGAACGTAGCGATCAAAAACCAGACAAGACTCATTTTTGTAGCTTTTTTTTTCTCGGATGAGAAACTCAGAACGACGTTTTATTATAGATTAAACTTGATGAAATTCCTTAATATACTTTTTCAGTTTTAAAAATTTCCATTATTATGACATCAAACTTTTGGCTATATCTCGAAAACTATAGATTTTCTCAGTACAACGCGTTTTTAATGAAAATTCGTTAATTATTAAAAATAACGGTCAACGAAAGATTTTTCGAAAAAAATTTGTAGGTATAACTGTAAATTGAAAATTTCCGTTATTATGACATTTCCGTTATTGCGATATCTCGTAAACTACTGATTTTCTCAATATAACACATTTTCTTTAGAATTAGAATGAGAAAAAACCGATTGAAATTTATGTTTTTTAATTTGCAAGCAAACATGTAGGCCATTTTGAAATCGATGTACATAAAATTTCCTTAATCTGAAAGGTCAATTAAGTGAATTTTGAGAAATTAGAAAAGATTAACCGGTACTTCACCAATTCAATAATTAATATTGCTTTCACAAAACCTTTAAAATATTCAATTTGTGCTCAAATAATAGTTCAAAAGTTATTTTTGTTGCAATTTTTTTTTCAGTTTCTATTTTTCCCACTTATTTATAGTACATATCATTTCTCTGAAAAAAATTGCTTAATTTTGAGTTAAAATTCAATAAACAGTTTTTATAATTAAAAATCATGGGCTATTACGTTTTGTATAGAATCTTATTTTTCAAAATGTTATTATCTTTTTTACAATGTTCTACAGCTAAAAAAAATAATTTCTGTGAAAAAAATTTCAAATATCATAAATTACGTTATAAATTTTAGACTAATACTACATTTACATTGGGTCAAATAACTAATTTCAGCCCATTCAGCTAAATGAGAATCAAAGTGATTTCATTTCCCATACAAATTCTCAGTTGCAATTCAAATCATTTTAAACAATTGAATTAGATTGAATACGTTCTTAAATCTTATTACAAACTATTTTGGACGCATTCAATGGAGAATGTATAAAAAACTTCGAATACACTGAAAACAAAAGAAAACGTCAAACAAAAAATCATTTTATACACGTATCATCATCAGAACAAAACAAAGAACCAGTTGCCAAACGAAATGAGATACTTTCGCAAAAAGAAACTAATGCAAGCACTTTTGAATGACTAATTCCAAATGAGTCATTTGGCCCAACTGAAACGTAGCATTATACGACCGAAACCGTTTAAAATATAGCATTTTGATTGATTTTTGAGTAGCTAAAGAAGGCGTGGAAACTAATTTTTAGTACAGCTGTCGAAAGTAACCATACAATCTTACTTTAAAAGATATCTTTAATCAAAAGTTCCTAATTAATATATATAAATAAAAATAAACAGCTTTGATCGGCGTGCTCATACATCTTGAAGCGTGATAACGTGGATTACATCCTTTTAAAATACTTGTTATTTAATTTAATTTTCTATATAAATATATATATATATATATATATATATATATATATATATTAGGGCGGGTCAAATTCTGGCTCAGCGAAATTCGTAAAATACATGTAATTTCAAGACTTTTTCTCCACTACAGCATATACAAATTCTGAAAAAAAGCTGTGCGGACTTTCGTAAATAGATTCATACACATACATTCATACATTCATATTTTATAATTGAGAACAAAATCTATTTACGAAAGTCCGCACAGCTTTTTTTCAGAATTTGTATATGCTGTAGTGGAGAAAAAGTCTTGAAATTACATGTATTTTACGAATTTCGCTGAGCCAGACCTCCAAAAAATTCGTCCATACAAATTGACCCGCCCTAATATATATATATATATATATGTATATTTGTTTATAATTTGCTTCTTTCCTTCTTCCTGTTTTGTTTTTAGCGCAAACAGGTTTCTATAGAGCAAATTATCGTATTTTTTTTACATCTGTTTTAACGCTACTGCAAAAACTCTAGTGCTTATTAAACTTTCAATTCGTTGGTTCTACAAAATCAGGGCTGCAAAGTTTTTACAGTACAGTGTCTTTAAACAAAATAAACTGTTTTTCATTAAAAGCATTTAAGTTCATTTTTCTTCTTTTACTTTCATCTATATTGCAAAACTTACTATTAAACTGAAAATGATCTGCAATTTCCGAAACTGCGCTGTAAAAGGTGAATCAGACCGGCTGGTTACTTGCTGGTTGTGTGATTCATTTTTTCATATCAAGTGCGCAGCGTTGACTGCGAGGATCTTCGATGCACTCAACGAAAGTAAGGGACTTCGTTGGTCATGTGAAGATTGCAGCTTCACAAACGTTGAGATCTTTAAACTTATTAGACAATCTCGGAAAGGTTTTTTGGAGGTGGCTAAGGATCTAAAGGTAGCACAAGATAGACTGAGTGAATACGGAGATTTGTTTAAAAAGTTTAAAATTATGGACGAAGCTTACATTTCTCCAAAACGTAAACGTTCAAACAAAAATCTTCGTAGTTCAGCTAAAACTACTGATATAGCCATGCCATCGCCCAATAATAATACTGTTCTACCTTCTACTTTAACTGTTTTCCCTAATGTGAACATACAGCTTGAATATCAATCAATTGGAGCTTGTAATACTGATCAAATTACTGATAATATCGCACCAACTAAGGTCGCTGCGTCAGCTGATCAGATTTCTCTTTCTGTTGAAGCAATACCAATCATAGAGGAAAATGCTGATTCTCCTCGCGTTTCTGCCACAAAAAAAACTAACGCTGAAACTTGTATTTCCTCAAATGTGGTCCCTGCACCTTCTCAAATTACTCCGGTTTCTACAGGAGCGATACCGAAACAAATATCGAACAGCAGTATCAAAGCTTCTGTTCATAAAGAACTTGTGATTATTGAGCCTGCAAAATCTATATTTGTTTCTCGTTTTGCAGCTGATACATCCGGTGAAGATGTGTTATTCTATATAAACTCTAAGCTGAATGTTGTAAATAAAAATATCTCTGTTTACAAATTCAATTCTTCATACGAGCGAATTACGTCCTCTTTTAAAATATCTTTGCCTGGTGATCTTTTTCACAAGGTATTGGATCAAAAGTTTTGGCCTGACAATACGATGGTGCATGAATTTATTTCTAGACCTCGGCCTACAACTTCCTTGGCTACTTTTTCGGTTTTTAACAAGAATCAAAAAAACTAGATTGTTGCTTTCAGTTCCTTATCCTTTACCAAAACGTTCGTGGCATTAACACAAAACTAAATAATTTATTAATTTTGAGTCACAACCTCCAATTTAATATAATAGCTTTTAGTGAGACTTGGCTGAAACCTAACACTCTAAAAACTGAAATTCTGTGCAACAAATTTAACATATACCGCAAAGATAGAAACTCCATTCCTGGTATTTGCTCTAAAGGCGGGGGTGTGCTGATTGCAGCCAAAGCGACACATTTCTCTGAAGAGTTATTAATTCCAGAATCCTTGGACATTGAATTCTGTTGTGTTCATGTTAAGTTTGGTTCCTTGAGTCTTTTTATTACATGCTCATATATTCCTCCCCTTTCTAGCTTAGAAGTTTATAGCAAACATTTGGCTTCTATTAGTAAAGTTTGCTCAAAACTGCAATCTAATGATCATATTTTAATAACTGGAGATTTTAACCTGCCAAACGTTTCTTGGAACTGCTGTTCTGAAATTCCTGAAATATTTTTACCTTCGTCTGAAAGTTCATCCGATAATTACTTTTTAAACGAGCTCTCAATCGAAGAGCTATTCCAACATAACTGCATTTTTAACAAAAATAATCGTTTGCTTGATGTGGTGTTTTTTGATGACAGCAATATCGCTTCTGTGTCTAAATCAGATCCTCTGGTTACACCCGAAATTTCTCATCATCCAACATTAGAAATTATTTTAAATTTTCCAAAACCATCTGCGCAGTATTCTGATTCTCAACCACCTATTGAGTTTAACTTTAAAAAAACAAACTACGTGATTTTGAAGAATAACTTGTCTAATATAAACTGGAATTCTATTCTAAATATTAATACAAATAGTTTATCTTCTCAGAGTCTTGATGATGCGGTATATGCGTTTAATAGAACGCTCAATGATTGTTTTCTTAAAGCTGTTCCGCAAAGGAAAGCCTCCTTGACATCGGCTCCGGTATGGTATACAAATGAATTAAGAAAAATGAGGAATTTGAAATCTAAATACTATAAAAAATATCAAAAAACACATAACATATGCGATTTTGGATGCTATACCTCGATTAAATACAGTTATCAACAGTTATGCAAACAATCCTATAATACCTACTCAACAAAAGTAAAATTAAACATCAAATCTGATGCTAAATCCTTCTGGAACTTTGTTAACACAAAACGCAAGATTGATTCCTATCCTTCTTTTATGAAGTATAATTCGGTTGAGTCTGATAATGATAATAGTATTTGCAATCTTTTTGCTGACTTTTTCAAGTCGACTTATTCATCATCGTCCTATGATTATTTAAGTTATCCTTTCAATATTCAATCTGGGGATATATATTTCCCAATAATTGACACAAACACAGTCTTATCATTTTTAAAAAATATTAACACATCATATAAAAGTGGTCCTGATAACATACCTTCGTGTATATTAAAATACTGCTGTGAAGAATTAGTAGCTCCAATCTCTTTACTATTTACTTCATCATTAAAATCCTGCTATTTCCCTGCAGCCTGGAAGCATTCATTTATCATTCCGCTGCATAAATCCGGAAATAGGTCTTTAATTGATAACTACCGTGGCATCGCAAAATTGAGCGCTTTGCCTAAACTTTTAGAGGCAATTGTTACATTACGACTATCGCATAGCGTTAAATCTTTAATGTCTCCTTTCCAACATGGATTCCTTTCTGGAAAATCCACTGTTACTAACCTTCTCGAATTTACATCAAAAACTATAGAAAACTTTGGGAAAGGCATGCAGACTGATGTTATTTACACGGATTTTAGCAAAGCTTTTGACGTTGTAAATCACAAACTACTGATCTTAAAATTACATCTTGTTGGATTTTCTATACCGTTGGTAAAGTGGATTGAATCTTACTTAAGCAATAGAACACAATCTGTTCTTTTTAAGCTCAAGAAATCACACGAGTTTCCTGTTACTTCAGGAGTACCTCAAGGAAGTCATCTTGGGCCTCTTCTGTTTCTACTTTTTATAAACGATTTGCCATCTGTCATAATGCATTCCAGCATCTTAATGTTTGCTGACGACGTCAAACTCTTCCTTTCTTTTAAAAATTATAATGACGCTGTATTTTTGCAAGCCGACATAGATCATCTTCATAACTGGTGCAAAACGAACCGTATGAACCTCAACATGAAGAAATGCAAGCATATGTCTTTCTCGCGCAAACCACCAATTAAATGTACCTTCAAAATTTGTGGTTATCCATTGGAGTCCTTAGATAGTTTCAATGATCTTGGAGTTACAATGGATCCTAAACTACGCTTTAATATTCATGTAAATAAAATAATAAATAGAGCAAATAGTACTTTAGGATTTATTAAACGTTGGGCAAAAGAGTTTAATGATCCTTTCATAACGAAAACCTTATTCACTTCCCTAGTGCGGGAAATTATAGATTACCTGCAGTACCGTCGTTGATTATGTAAAGTTCTTTCAAACATATATTTGATGCATCTGGTGACATTAATATAACAATCTAAATGGATAAATGGACCTAAGCGTAAAATGGAAAATTTTGGTGGATAAACATCTAAGTAATCTGAATGGACCTAAACCTGGGACCTTCAATTTCCTCTTATTCTTCATGATGATTGTGACTACATTTGTCGACGGTACCGTGGTGTCTTGGTGTCTTTTTACCTCTTGAAACACTACGTTAGATCGATTTGTAATATATTAATATGAGTGGCCGGTAAGACCTAGTTTGTCTTGGTGCCTGCGTTCGCAAATGGTTTTCTTTATTTTATGAAAATTGGTTTGGTGAAGTCGACCTAGTTTGCCAGGATTTCACCGGCTTCAGGGAGACAGAACGATATATATTATATATATACCTATTGGAGTGGTGTTTTATTGGGTTTTAGACCTTGTTTGTCACACGACTCCGCCGTATACAAAAATTGTTGCTAACTTGACCTTGTTTGTCTTGAAAACGCAACCCTGCTATGCTGTCTGATTTTATCGATTTTGACTTAATTTTTTTTCTATTATTTTTTATACTTTAATAAAATTATTTTTATTAATAACTTTTTAGTTTGTTAAAAATACATTATTTCATTCAAAATCATACTTTATATTTTTGAATTGTATTAAATATCTTATTTTATAATTTTAAATTTGCTATAAAACCTGTTAAGGTTTAGCAATCAAGTAAATAAATAAAAAAAAATAAATAAAAAAAAATAAAATGACCAAATTTTAGTCTTGTATGACCAAAACCATCTGAAATATAGCATTTTTAGCATTTTGTAGATGTAAAATGTAGGAGTGGCAAAATATGAATAGCCTGTCACGATTTCTTGTAAATAACAAATCGTTTGGTACCTATATTGTCTAAATCGGTTCAGTAGTTCTCGCGTGATTGTCAAACATCCGTTCAGTGTCACAACGCTTTTAATAGGAAGTTTATCAATGCAGATGTGTTTTGCGTCCGTCTACTCGGTGGCGCAATTTTATTAAGTATGTGAAAGCTAAAGCGAGTTTAATACTTGTGAACGTCACCATCGTTGTTTTCTATAAAACAAAATCATTTTCCCATTCTTCAGGCATCATTTTTATCTGTGCATTTGTAAAATTGCGCAGCCGGACCTAACTACAACAAAGTTCAACAGTTCAACCGGCTCAACATCAACATCAACTACAACTACAAAGGCTCAACTACAAAACAAAGCAACAGCCGAACGCATGATACAAAGAACTACAGATAAAGTATTAAAATGCCTACATTTTCTTATGAAAACTTGTTTTACTGATATGAAATAAATATTGTTATATAAAGCACATGACCAAAATAAATAAATATATTTTTTAGTACTGTTTGTGAAGAAAAATTTGCATATTTTGTAGGGGTGCTTTTTCCCCTTTTTACCGATTTATACAAAAATCGGCTACGTTGCTTGATGTGCTTGACAGAATTTTGACTGTTTGTTCGTTTTCATTTTGCTATCTTCGTCACTTTTCTACATTTTCTTTTGAATATATTCATCAAGTGGGTCATTTGACGAGCACCGATGACGATATAATATGCACTTTACACGAGGTGCGCAGTAAATTTTGTTTGTTGCGCCGGGAATACTTCACCTGTAGCTCTTTCCCAGTGGGCAAAAGCAGGTCTTTGCAGCGCTTCTAGCAGGCCATCGTATGGATTTCTTAGCCCTTCCGTGCTCGTTTCCAAGCCCATAAGCTTTTTTATATGAAACGAGAAAATTTTCTAGGCCTTCCGCTCTCGCGACTCTAAAGAAGCCTGCTAGAAGCCCTTCTTTAGAATGTACATTAGAAAGAAAAGCAATATAAATATCAACTTGAATTAAAAAAACTTTTGACAAACTATTCCAGATTTGAACCAGCGTCCTCTCAGCTGGTGGTCTGGCATCTTACCCACTCGTCCACCTCAGTTGCTATCAAACTTTAGCTTATTTTGCATCATTACAAATGAAAGTAAGTTTTCGGGAGCGCGGGTTCGCAACCCAGCTTGGCCCAAAAAAAATTTTTTTTTGTATTTTTTTTAAAATCTTAATTTGTTTACAAATTTTTCTGTCCATTTAAAAAAATTTTTTGAATTTTTTTGTAAATTTCTTCATACAAAAATAATAGAAAAGACTTAGAATTTTTCCATATAAAATTTTTCATATTATGTGATATGCAATGTGTTAGGTTTCGGAGTCCTGGGTTAGCGTCCCAACTCGGACAAAAAAAAAATAATTTTTTTTTTTTTTTCTTTAAGATTTGATTTTTTTTAATTGATCTGATCATTTATAATTTTTTAAAAATTCTTTTAAAATTTTTTTTATATAAAATAACAGAAAAAGACTCCAAACCTTCAAAAGGTAGGCCTTACAGAAGCACTCATCAATGCAGCGATCATGGAAGGTATATTGACGCCAATAAGAGCACTACTAGCATGCATTCTTTTGCGTATCGCTAGCTAAAATGCCCACTGGGCCCAGTAGGCATTGGCAGCGCTGCTAGCAGGCCTTCGTATGGATTTTAGAGTACTGCCGCACTCATATACAATTACACTTGCTTTTTTATATGAAATGGGAAAATTTTTCAGGCCTTCCGCTCTCCTTGCTCAAAAGAGACCTGCCAGAAGCACTCTTTCGATAAGTCACGTTAGAAGGAAAAGCAATAAAAATATCATCTTCAAATAAAAATCGACGATCAATTTGAGATTTGAACCATGGACTTCTCAGTCGGCGGTACGACATCTTACCTACTCGACTACCGTGGTTGTTAGGAATCACTTGCTAATTTTGCATGAATACAAATGAAAGTACGCTTTCGGGAGCCCGGGTTCGATTCCCAACTCGGACAAAAAAAAATTTTTTTTTGTTTTTTTTTTAAATCTAAATTTTTTTACAAACTGTTCTGTGTATTTAAAAATTTTTTTGGAATTTTTTTATAAATTTTCTTCATACAAAAATATAAGAAAAGACTTTGAGTTTTCCATATAAATATTTTCATATAATATAATATGTTATGTGTTAGTTTTAGGGAGCCCGGGTTCGAGACCCAACTCGGGCAAAAAAAAAAAAAAATTTTTTTTGTTTTTTTTCAAATCTACATTTTTTTACAAACTGTTCTGTGTATTTAAAAATTTTTTTGGAATTTTTTTGTAAATTTTTTCATATAAAATAAAATGAAAAGAATTAGGACCTTCAAAAGGTAGGCCTTACAGAAGTACTCATTAATGCAGTGATCATGGAAGGTGTATTGACGCCAACAATAGCAGTGCTAGCATGCCTTTTTTTGCGTAGCACTCGCTAAAATGCCGACTGGGTAGATGCCCAAGGTAGTAGTATTGGTGAGAGTACATTGGTGGTATGTAAAATAAGACACAGAAGTTCTGCAAGTGCAGTTTGTCTCTCACACTCAACATGCTGATTTCCTATTGGTTGATTGACGATCAAACAAAAGAGCGTAAGTATACGTGTGAGTTTAATTTGCTGATATTAGCCACTACTGGGCAGGGATGATAAATTCAGTACTAAGGTACTGAGTTCAGTACTTTTCGCTTTTCAAAAGTACCGCAGTACCCCCGCGATGATTTCAGTACTTTTTACATATATTGTAAAAAAACTTGTTTGCTTGTTTTATCTTACACATAACTTACAATAGGCATTGCTATTAAAACAGTCAACATTGCATATGGGAATTTCCTAACTGCCGTTGCGTATGATTTGTAAAAAAAAATTACAAGACAAGGGCAAGACTTACAGGTATCAATTCTATTCTGGCAAAGTATCAATTGTTACCCAGTATTTTTATTATTTCTATGTGTTTGCTGTAATTTTGTGATTTTAAAACAAAATTTGAAGCTCAAAAAACAAAATTTTTGAATGAAAGTGTGACTATCTGAAAAGCAGGTGACAATTTCTATCAAAATATATTATTTTTGAGCTTCAAATTTTGTTTTGAAATCAGAAAATTACAGCAAACACATACAAATAATAAAAATACTGGGTAACAATTGATACTTTGCCAGAATAGACCTGTTAGTGTATACATCTTTTCTTAGAAGGATTTGAAAAAATATTAATTTATTTTTCAAGTGGTCAATTTTAAAAATCTTCTCTGGTTTTTTTATTAGGTTTTTTAATCTGACGTGACGTTACAGGCGTTACGTTTAAGGGCAGTTTCGACCAGCTCGACCAAAAAACGCAATTTTTATTTTGTATTTTTCGAAAGCTTATGATGTATAGCATATGTTCCCATAGCGGTTTGGCCGATAACTATTGCATAAAGAAGTTATTGCATACGAAATAAGCCCATATTTTCATAAATGCACTCGAAGCAATCATTAACCAAATCTGAAAACGCGTTTTCTGAAAAATCATGTTTTTCAAACTGGTCTCCACGATATCTCAAGAGCTACTCCATGGATTGACATGGATTTTTTTTTAAAGCAGATAAAATTTATTGGATCCCAAACCTAAATTTAGATAATATTGGGCGATTTTTTTTTAGATAAATTTAAAGATCGCAAAATGTGAAAAAAACGCAACCGTTTTTTTAATGTCCGTAATTTTTGTTATTTTCCATTATTTATTGATATTAAAGGTTCAACCTCTAATAAAAATAATACAATCTAGAAAATTGTTTGGTTTTTTTAAATCAAATCCCATGAACGTTCTGTGGTATGGAGACCGTTTGGGTACCTTTTTTTAACGTGACGTTTGATGGCGTATTGACACTTCACACTACACATTTATGCACTAAAAAACATTTTTCTACACTTTTAAAAGCAATTAATAACTGGCAAAAACTCAAGGTGTTCATTTACTTCTTCTATGAAAAAAATTATTTCACATAACAATAAAAAATATTGATCTCTTAATTTGACGATCAGCTTGATCGTAGCTAAAAATTAGTGTTCGTAGAAATTTTTCAAGTAAATTTCAAGCGAGTTTCGAGTAATTGTTATAAAATAGAGAGTGACATTTAGCTTGTTCTTCTTCTCTCTCGAGCTTCAAAAATGTGTAAAGAAACGTTTTCAAGTAACTTTAATTAAAAAATTTAATCACAAACCAATTCTTTTTTTTAAATTCAATCTCGAAAATGAACAGGCCCTGCAAAAATCAATTCAATATATCCAGATTCTACTGTTGTTTGATAACTAATGGTTATTCGAAATCTTGAAAGCTTTCAGACTTCTGTTTCGTTTATTCCAAGTTCTTTTTATAAAAAAACAAATTGTATTTTTTATATTATTAATATTTTCTTAACTTTGATGTACACACAGAAAAAAATCATTGTAAAATCAACTAGAAACATAATGATTTTACATGTTTCCCCTATGATTTTGCTTCATAGAGATTTATAGTAAAATCATTGTGATTTTCATGTAAAAATCGTGTTGAACCGTGTGTTTTCATGTAACAAATCGTGTTTTCATGTAACAAATTTTCGTGTTGAAGCATTATGAATACATGTAAAATCATTATGATGGTCATGTTGAATCATTAGGAAATTATGTAAAATCATTATGATGGTCATGTTGAATCATTATGAAATCATGTAAAATCATTACGATGGTCATGTTGAATCATTATGAAATCATTATGAAATGCAGCTGAATCCTAACCTCAGTTTGATATAAAAAGAACTTCAAGTTGGTTTTATTTAATTTTTTTTTTATTGAAAAATAAAATAAATACGACTTATAATTTCAAAACATACCTCAATTTTTCTCCAACTAAATAGTTTTTCTTTTTCTCGATAACGTGCACGAAGTCCTATGGGTGGTAAAGCTTCCCGTTTATATTCCTTAGACAAGTACCTTAAACTTTCCTAGTCAACTGAAGCTTCTGTTTCTATTGGAAAGTAATACAGCATTTTGATATTATTTTGTTATAGCAACATAAGTCACATATCACATTACCTTGTTCATGTGCGTCGAAGTTTATGGATTCGACTACCACCACTTGTATTTCCTTTTCATTCCACTTGTCTTACTTTTTCAGCTATTATAAACTATTTTAATTTTTAACGAAGCTACTTCTCGCGATAAAACTTCTAATGTGCTAGAAACAACGGAACTTCTTCAACACGTAAATTTTTTTTTTACATGATGCAATAATAATTTTACTAGATTTCATAATGATTCAACATGATATCATAATGATTCTACATGAAATCATAATGATTCTACATGCAATCGTGTTGATTAACTTTTTACATGATGCTATAATGGTTTTACTGGTTTTCACAATAATTCTACATGAAATCATAATATGAAAAATTTTTCTGTGTGTAGTAAATTAAGATTTTGAAGAAACCAATTCAATAGTAAATCAATGTTTCCAGAGTTCTCCAACCAAATTTGCAAAATTTCAGAATTTTTTAATCTTTAGTGGTTCTGAAATAGACCTATGTATTAAGTTGTGGCAAATTTCTGCAGGAAAATTAATCAGCACCGTAAAGTGTACAATTTCACCTTTTCAGCATATATAAATCTTTGATAATATCATTACTTTTCGTTTATATTACTTTTCGATACTAAAATTTTGTTTCTTATCTGTAAATTTTCAAAATATTTAATGCCTTGCTATACTACAATTTTATGCTCATCACGCTGAAAAACATATGTTCACATATTGACAACTTCCAAAGCGTCATAATCCGAAAGTGTTGCCATATTTAAAAAAATGTACATAATTTTATAATACTTAGACTATCTGCGTTAAGATTCTAATAATATTAATACCAAACTTTAACAATTATTTTTTGTATTTACTGCCACTAAAATGTGTCAGTCGGACTACTGTGCACTGGTGGCATCACAGCTTTGATAAAAACAATGTTTTAAATAAATTTGCCAACATTGTGGTAAGCTATTATAAAATAATAATCTAAGTGTGGCGTAAACAAACTACAACTGCACGATTTTAACTTAAGCAAAGTGATACAGTACAGCAGTAGCTGTTGAGCAGTGAAGTTTATTTATCGTAATTTTAATAAGACTCAAAGAAATACAAATAGTTTATTATTGAAAAAAGTTTTTTTTGGTTTTAGTCCGAAATAGCAAATTTTATTAGCAGACAAAAACTTTTTTCAAAAGCATGGAAAGTAATATTTATATCAATGGCACAAATTATGCTGGTAAATGAATAATTTAGCACAAAAACCTGGAAATAGGTAGATATTGTTTTTTTAATCTTAAAATTGTAGTCGATCTGGCAAAGTTACCAGCAGACATAACACTGAACACCTTTATACGTGAGCATGCGCAGCTAACTGCAACAAAGTTCATGTGTCTGGAGGGTGGTTGTGGCGCCTGTGTTTGTGTGATCAAGGGCAAACAGCCTGCAACCGGCCTGATGCGCACCTGGGCGGCAAATTCGGTGCGCCAATAAATTGTTTCATTGCGCAAAGTAGCAAAGAAGAATAACTAATCTGTTGCCCTTTCCAGTGTCTGACTTTGTTAAATACTTGTGTTGACTGGGAGATCACCACGGCAGAAGGCATTGGCAACAAAAACAATGGCTATCATCCGATACAGAAGCGTCTGGCCAAAATGAATGGCACTCAGTGCGGTTTTTGCTCACCCGGCTTTGTGATGAACATGCATGGGCTGCTCGAGTCCAAAGGCGGCAAGGTGACTATGAAAGAGGTGGAGAACTCGTTTGGTGGCAACATTTGTCGCTGCACTGGCTATCGCCCAATATTGGACTGCATGAAATCGTTCGCCACAGATAGCACCATAGAAGTACCACAAGATTGCCAGGATATTGAGGACTTGACCATTATAGCATGTCCCAAGACGGGTCAATCATGTGCAGGTAGCTGTCACAAACCTTTACCCGCACAACTTAGCTATATAGATGGCAAGCAATGGTATTGGCCAAAGGACTTGAATTCGCTTTTTCAAGCTTTAAATGTGGTGGGTAATGAGGAATACATGTTGGTCGCTGGCAATACGGCGCATGGCGTCTACCGGCGATCGGAGTTCATGAAGCATTTTATTGATATAAATGCTGTGGGCGAACTGCAGATGTATCAATTGACCAGCGACAGGCTGACTTTGGGCGGTGCGCTTAGTTTGACCTTGGCCATGGAAATATTTAAAGCAATTGCTAGCAGACCAGGCTTCGAGTTCTGCCATCAATTGTGGCAGCATTTTGATCTTATAGCAAACTTGCCTGTTAGAAATGTAAGTACACATTTTTTTGGTAACTATTTATTTTTATTTAAACTGAACATTTTTGGAACTATTTAAAGCAGATTAAGCATTTTAAGTGGCTTTCTATAAGAGCTTGAATTGGAGCTATTATATTGCTATTGATGGCAAACAATGTTTGCTCGATTTTTTGCTACTCCATAAATGGCAATATATGTATATGATATAAATGTCAGTGTAACCAGACAATATTGAATTTATTAAAATGAAAAATGACTCCAGTAAGTTTTGATCTTTTAGCGTACAAAAAATATACAAAATTATTGTCACTTAGTCATATATGCAAAAATTTTATACAATGGCATTGCAGAAAATTTTTTAGGAACTTATTTGCCCTTAGGTCGGTTTAAGATGATCTTATTGTATAGCAAACAAAATAGCTAAATAATAACAATATACTGAGAAAAGATCTAAAAAAAATTGTATGCAAATAAAGATTATAAAGAATAAAAACTTTTTTAGCTTTGACCAAACAGCGGCCAAGCAAGGTCTAATTTTAAATATTTTTCTCGGCCATACAAAGTACGTAAAAGGATCCTTTGGAGGACTTTTTGGCCAAACAGCGGTCGTACAAAGGCTGTTTTTAAATAATCTCGGTCCTACAGAGGACGTTGCGTATACGTTTGTTGTTAACTTCAGGCTTTGAAATTTGGCGGCATATAACGGGTGTTCAGTGGTCGTAGAACTTCATTTAAGCCTTGTTCGGCCGTTGTTCGAAGCAACTTTTGGCCGCTGGGCTTTTCGAATTATTTTTAAGCCATCTTTGACCCTTGTACGGGCGTGCGGCCAATGTTTGGCCGTTGATCGATCGCTGCTCGACATCTTATATGTTTACTCGGGTATAGGTACTTTTGAGACATTGCACACTGGGTAATCGGCGGAAAAACCTGTTTTTAAAAAATATGTTTAGTTAAATTTTTTATTATTATTACATCCCCAATGTCTATCTCTGAATTTCTCACGGTCAAAATTGTATAAAACTATATCAGTTTTTTTATCAAATTCTCCACGCATACGAAATATTTTTTAAGCATACACTCAGAATAAGAACATACCTAAAAATTAAACAAAAATTTTAAAATAGAAATTTTACTTTTCTACAAAACAAAATTTAAAACAAGCGTGTTTTACTTTGAACTACAAACTTATTTCTTTTTTTTTATAATTTTCTCTTATTATTTCTTTGCAATAACAAAAACTACGTAGCTATCTGGGATTGGATTAAAAAATTATGTGTAGTACAATAATTGACCAGACACTTGAGACCAGGCTGAGAAAAAACCCGATTTTACATTTGATTGTTTGAAAATTTTTTTAATTGGTTTTACAAATAATTAACATTGGATGAGAAAAAACTAATTAAATATTTTAAAATATAAAATATTTCAATATTTTTATCCGCAATAAAACTCAAACTTCATCGATTGGAGTTAAAATTTGGTATTCGAGGGGTCCCAGTGTTCGCTGATCACGAATATGACTTCGAAAACTCGAAAAAATTAAAAATTCCATCGAAAAAATGGTGGTTTTAATTGTTTTTAATTTAAGAACAATATTTTAAAATTATACTTGAAAATATTTGTTCTCAATATTAACGACTTGTTTTAATGTAAATGTTAACTATAAAATATATTAAAAAATATTGTTTTGAAAACAAAAACTTTTGTTTTAAATTTAACATTACAAATATTTGTGTTAACTTAAATGAAATTGTTTCAAGCGCTGTTTAAAAAAGAATTTCTTTTAATATGAACACAGATTCATTTAATTTTAACACTTTTTTCCCTCAGTGTATATCTACCAAAAAGAGTTAAAACCGATATAAATTTTATAAATTTTTTTTCGTAGTAAATTTAGTAATATTTTTATTAAATTTATACAACTGTTATATTTACGCAAACTTATGCAGTGAATTTTTCAAGATTTAACTAAAACTTAAAAAAATTAATTATTCTTAAAGAGTGTGAAAGTTTCACTTATTGCACAACTACGGCGAGGCAAAAGGAGCAGTGTATGTGATTAACCGTTAATATGTATGTATGTTCATCTGTACCAATCTCACTTCTAAACTACAGTGGAATTCGGTTATAACGACCCTGAAGGGACCGGAATATTTCGTCGTTACAACCGAATGTCGTTATATGCACACATAATCTTTTTTTTGTCCATTATTAACTTAGTTCATTTATTATAAAGAAAAAAATTATTATCAATAGTAAAAATAAAAACATAAAACTTAGGGTAAAAAATACAATAAGTTTTTTTGTTTTTTTTACTTTCTGATAAAAAATATTTTCCTTTTCAAACTTCCATCCATGTTTGCAGCAACCAAAACTGTAACACGAACCGTCAAAACTTTTCCTCCTATCCACTTTTTACCTTAAAATTTTAAAATTCTATAGGGCATGAGTTTAAAGAAGAACTTTGTTTCATCAGCATTATTCATTTTTTCTGAGTCCTAACAGCCATCTCGAAGTTTCAGGAAAAATTCTGTAGTCACCTTGGGATACATCACCTGCTTCATCTGAAACCTTGCAGTTAACAATGTGTCGCTATCGAAAATGGTAAATCAAACTTTCTAAACAAGAAAAATTCGTTTTACCTAAAATTTTAACTAAATCATTGGCTTTTTCTTGTAAAATATGATCGGTTAGAGGTATACATCGCGATTTTTGGATTTTCTACAGTTTGAGGAGGTGATCCTTATATTTTTCCTATGTTTCTATATGATGGATATTAAAGAATATAACGCAAGAAATTCCTCGCCGTTTTCAAGAATCCAGATTATTGCAGATTTCTCTTCAATGATGTTCGTTTAGTTTGTGGAGGCATTTTGAACACAGTAAAAAATCAATCATGCATTTGAAGGAACAAATGTATACTGAGCAAACTCACATGCGCAAATGAAGCTATGCAGTTTTGTTGTCAATGAATTTTACACGGTTATTTCCCTTTCAACAAAGCAAAAATTGCAAATATGTTCAGTGAATATTGTTATTGCTTTTGTCGTCGCTATATGTGAAAATATTTATTATATTTTATGAAAACTACGTCGTTATATGCGAACTCGTCGTTATATCCACCGACGTTAAAAGCGAACGCAGTTCCTAAGAAATGATAAATTAGAAAATGCGGCCTTAAATAATATGACGTTATAGCAGAAATGTTGTTATAACCGAGGTCGTTATAAGTGAATTTCACTGTACTTATTATTTGATAAATGAGGTATCGTTGGAAGCGTTTTAATCGTCCGCTGGCTATAGGCCATGCGACGTCACAAAAATTGAACATTGTGCCCTCTAGAGGGCAGAAAGTCAAATAAACTCCTAACTTCTAAGCTACTTATCGTAATATGAGAAATGAGGTATCGTTGGAAGCGTTTTAATCTAAATTTATGCGTATATAGCCAAATTAGCGAGCTAGCAAGTGCAGCATGCATAAACACATGCATGTACCGTAAGCTTGAAACGATACACATACCTGCAAGCTGTTTAAATTGTGTGCATTTGGCCATCACTGCTATATACATATAAATAGCGCGGTGAACAAAAATTTATATAAATCTGTTAAAAGCCATTTGAAAAGTTAATTAAATTTATTTATTATGTTGATTTTAGAAAAAACTTTAAATTTATTTATTTTAAATAGTAAAATCGAAAAACAAATAATCTATCTAACGGTCCCAAAACGAACTTAATCGGGATAGCACAACCAGAGATTGACAAAATGTTGTAATTTTTCACATTTTTGACCTAACGGTATTCCGTAAAATAATTTTCCGAGAAAAACTCCGATAAACGTGTGTGCTTATTTTACGTAATAAAGATACGTAGTAAAGAAAATTTAAAAAATTTTCAGACGATTTAAAAATGTCAAATTTTATTTTTTGCAAAATTTGTGCGATTCGCAAAAGAATGAATAACCCTTTGTACAAAATATTAAATATTTTTTGTCTATTTGATTGTTTGAGTGCGAAGCGTTTCGGTACTTTGTACTTAAAAACTTCATTACTCTAATTTTTTTGTAAGTTAAGCCTACAAAATATGTCAAAAGACAAAAAACGTCAAAAAGACAGAAAAATATAAAAAATGTAAATAAAAACTATTTACATAGTACCAAAGCGCTAAGCAGGGGGCTAGAGATGGGGTAAAGACATGTTAAATTGGCCACTATGTTTCGGTCATGTCCGTTGGTTTTGAGTTTAATATTACTCAAGAAGTGAAGAAATAAATTATCTTCACATTCAAGTATTACAATGAATTATTTAAAAACTGTCCATCTACTTATAATTCCTACTATAATTTTAAGAAAACACTTTTTTCTTAAAATATCAACCTAAATATAACCATGCTATACAATGTCACGTCTATAGTCTGACAAAACATTATACAAAACATGCTGTACAATGTCATGCCCTTAATATAACATAACACTATACACCACTTATCATATAATAAAGCTAAAAACTAACTAAACCGGAAAAATAATAATATAAAAACTTGAAAAAATTAATATATATAAAAAGATACACATCCCATCTATATTGAGTGAAACAACAAACCTAAAATTCTTTCCGTGTAGTCATAAAGGCTACCTTTAAACGTTTTTCGACCATAGCCACATGGTCTCATCAGAAGGCTTTAAAAAAGCTAAAAAACCTAACCAACCTCTGATTCTGAATGCTACGCATTTGAAGTAAGCTAATCTAATGACAAATAAAATAAAATTACATACAACACATGCATGCAGCACATTCCAGCATACATATGTAGTACATATCATGCAATACATATGTAGCACATTCATACAACACATTCAAGAAAAAACCTATATAAAAAAAATCCTAACAAAAAAATTAGTAAAAAACCTAGTAAAAAACCTGACAAAAATAAATAAAACCTAATAAAGGGTCGTCCATAAATTACGTTACCAATTTGGGGGGGAGGGGTTTTGAAATGCACTACGATAAGAAATGGTAGGGGGGGAGGTGTTTAGATTTTGTTACGTTACCAAAAATTAAAAAAATTGACGAAAAACCTCTAATTAATAACACAATCATTTCAAAAAATTTTAATCTTACATGTTTATATTTGATCGTCTAAATTGATGGTTAACTTTTGTTTCAACGATTTCTTCGAACCTTTTGGTATTCCTTCACCATCTCAGCACACGTCTGAAAAATTTGGGTCTTTGCTTTTGCAACAGGCTTTGACGTTAAGGCCTGAATGTTCTTGATCAAAGGAGATAAGGTACGACATGTACTGTCCTTCTCAGAAAGAAGAAATCGGTTCAAGGTCGTGTCCTACCTGCGGCTTGTATTTCGTTTTTAAAACTTCTATGAATTGCCATAAGTTTTTATTATATCGTTTACAATAAATCGGAATAAAAAATACTATTTAAATAAATCAATTTTTAGAAAGCATTTACACAAAAACACAGAACTTGGTGCAGCTCGGGTGCAGCCTTTAAGGGTACTCTGTCAAAGACCAGGTGAATTTCTTTGCGTTAGAAGTGAGGATTCACCTGAATGGGTCGTCGACATAGAATCCGATGAAAAATTCTATTTTGAAGAATCCTCAACAAAGCTACCAGCTTCTTCTATACCAGTGATTGAGAGCATCGAATCTTGGATCGCAGATGGAATAGCTTTTACAGATGATAGTAATTATTGATTTTTTCCCAATTGTTCCTTTAATGTGTCTAGTCATACTAGTCACTAATACTAGTGAAAATTGTCAGAGCAAGTCAAAATATATTATCATTCGAATGAATTAATTTCATATGTCACGTTACTTTATGGGGGGAGAGGGGTTTTGAAAAGCACTACGAAAAGTAACGCAGGGGGAGGGGGGGGTAAAAAAAACCGGAAAATCAGTAACGTAGTTTATGGACGACCCCTTACGCCTGTTATGCCTTTTTCATCTCCATACAATGAATTTTCTTAAACTATTGTTTGTTATGCTTATTGATGAGACTGCAAACGTAGTGAGAAAAAAAAGTTAAACATAGCTTAAGAATTTTCCAAACGTTGAAAATTACAATTGCAACAAAAAAATCAAGTCACATCTAAATGTCAAAATCTCTTCACATTTGTGTAACGAATTATCTATATAATATTCGACTGCAGTAAGCATAGAGCTATAAAGTATAAGCTTATTATCTTTTTAAGATATAATATTAAACAGACACCTTCAAAATACAGTCATAAACAATGCCCCTAATTTGGTGCAAGAACTTGTACAACAGTTTTATGTATTGTATGTCAGTGTTAATTTTAATAATGGGCTTAAGTCCATCAAGAAAGATAAAATAAAGCACTACATCTTAGAGCCTACTGCTACAATATTAAAATAACCTACAGTAGAAGCTGCAATATTTAAATAACTTTTTGGAATAAAAAAATATTCATTCACTAAACAAAATACCTATACCACATGTCTAAAGGTACAAATAGTATTTCTTTTAAATAATATAAACTTAAAAAAACAGCTGCACAATGTAACTTTTAAAAATACATCTTTTTGAATTTGCTTGCAATATTACTAAAATAATTCGTTATTTCAATCGATTGAATTAAAGATTTTAGCGACAGCTTCTCTATTAGATTCTTTAGAGAAGAAACACGCACGAATTTTTTGAAATATTGAAAAATGTTAAGGTAATTAACGAATTTCGGTACTTTTTTTTACATCTAGACATTTTTCCAAAATTAATATTTTTAAATTTTATTCAGACTTTTCAATACAACAGCAAATACTGTATTATAAATACAAATTTCTTTATATATCTCATAAAATTTTTTTATGACGTTATATATATACTATATAAAAAGAAAACTGTTCAACTGTTTGCTTTGAGTGGTTTATTAAATTTGAAAACATTTTTTTTTACGACAATTAAGAATCTCTTATAAATTAAATTTGAATTAAATAGATTCAAGAAGTTTAAACATATTTATAAATGGTTAAAAATGGGTTTGTTTTAATTAAAAATATTAATATTAAGAAAAGATTGATTAAGAAATAATAAAAAGATCAGCAAACTGGTTAAATTTCCTCCATATTTTTGATATAGCTTTTTAAAAAAAAAAACTTGTTTTAATATCTCTTTATTTTATAAAGATTTTAGAAAACTATGGTCAAAATTTAAACGAACTTCGTTCGGGTTTGCGCGATAATTCGTTCACCAAAATATAATGTCAGCAGTCTAGTGCAAGGACTATTGAAATGAATGCAGGAATCCAAAAATGAATCATTAGTTGCCGTGGCAATGCCAAGACTTTTGATGAATAGTGAAGTATAAAGGTGTTGGAATAAAAAAGATAGCCCAACACCGAAACACTGATGGGAAGGCTGAAATTTTAATTCTCTCCACGAAAATATAAGCGCGCTATAAGCCGCGGTCACAATTGAAAATACTCCTAAACTTTACCAATTTAATTTTTGAACTGTGCTACAAATAAATATTGCATCGCTTATATAGCAAAAATACATTTCATGGCTACCTATAAATTTTCGACAAAATTTAAAGAATTATGTACTGCTGGAAGAGTTCAAATAGTAATGTCATTGCTTCATCACCAGAAGACTCCTTTCGAATCTCCATATGTTTTCCCTTTTGCGATGATATAATTGCTGATAGAAGTGAAACATCAGCTAAAAGTTTTTCCAAAAACTATATGTCAGTGAAATTCTGCCAAACGCAATTAATAGACACAATAATGAAAATTCCAATAATTTCACTAACTTTTAATTTGCCAGTGTAAATGGCAAAGCGAAACTCAGATAAATGATATCTACTCCGTTCTTGCTCTGAGTGATAATAACATTTCTCCTCAGTGTAGTAACAGTGGAGCGAAGGTTTTCTACACTGTAATTACACTATAGGGACGTCAAAAAGACACACAAAAATGCCAAGACACATAAACTTATTTTTTGGTCGTAGAATTTAGTGTCATACTCAGTTTATCCCAATCAAATAAAACTTTCAAGATATTTGCGATTGAAATAAAAATGTAAGTGGAAATACACATATAAAAATGTAACTTCGATAAGGAGGCGTGGCAGGTATAGAAATGTATAAACATTCTTGATCAGTATCACCTCCTGAACCGATTTAGCCATGTCCGTCCGTCCGATGAGGAGGCGTGGCAGATATAGAAAAATATATATAATCTTGATCAGCATCACCTCCTGTCTGTCTGTCTGTTATCAAGATAACAGCCGTAATTTTAGAGCTATCGTAACGAAATTCAATATATAACCTTTTATTAAAAAACCAAAGATAAAGTTCGAAAATAAGCCAAACCGGTAAAATTTCTTTTAATTCTATAACAAATAATCTAATGACTTCAAATTTTGCACATTATCTTTAACCCTTAATATGAACTTTGGAATAAAAACCACGCCTAGCTCCCATACAAAGTGACTTTACAAAAACGGTAAAATCTCTTTAAATTCCACAAAAACTAATCGAATGACTTCACTTGCACATAACCTTAAACTTTTAATATGCGCTTTGAATATGAAATTTATTGAAGACGAATAAATCACGTCTACCTCCTATATAGAATGAGTTAACCAAAACGGTAAAATCTCTTTCAATTTCGAAAAAATTCATCTTATGACTTAAATTTTTGAACATAAGCTGTAGCAATTAATATGTACTTTAAGTATGAAATTTAAAAAAATCAAACGAAAACAGCGGCTACCTCCCATACAAAGTGAGGTTATCAAAACGGTAAATCTCTTTAAATCTCACAAAAATTAATCTAGTTACTTCAAATTTTGCACGTATGAAATTTGTAAAAGTCGAATAAAAATCACGTCTACTTTTCATACAAAGTGGAGGTTACCAAAACGGTAAAATCTCTTTCAATTTCGCAAAAATGCATTTTATGACTTTAAACTTTGCACATAAGCTTCAACAATTAATCCAATACAAAGTGAGGTTACAAAAACTGTAAAATCTCCTTAAATCTCACAAAAATTAATCTGGTTACTTCAAATATTGCACAAGAGGTTTGAATTTTTACACGAATTTTAATTGTTTTTAGAGTAAATTTAGCGATTTCCGAAACAGGGTGTCTAGTCTGCTGCTTGATTGACTAAATACATATTTGTTGTTGTTGTTGTTGTTGCCTTCTTCAAACTTACTTGATCTAAAAAGCTCGCAATTAAAATTCGTGTAAAAATATCTAATAATTTTAAAAAATTATTAAAAAATATTAGCATGCATATATAATATATTTTAATGCCGCATTGAAATTGAAATAGGTACGAAAACTTTAGTTTAAAAAGCGAAATTTTAAAAGTTTTTTAAATCCCAAAATTTTTTGCTTTAGTTTTTGATTTTTTAATCTTTTACTTAAATTTTTGATGCGAAAATGCATTCTACATTTAATGAAGAGTGCTTTCACTGCCTCTGGAAGTTCGTTCTCTGCACACATTTTTGCTAGCTTTTTTCGAACTGAAATGTGTTCTCCGTTAATTTTATTAAATATTGCCTCCAAATCTTTTATTTTATTCAAAAATAATGCTGATGGCTTTTTTAATCCTCCTCGTGAAACTTCATGAATCCAAGTAAAAGAACATTCATTGCTTTGATATTCGTCGAGACTAAGACGCCTTAAAGTATATCCAGAAACATACTCCAAGGCATCTTCGTGGAGAATATCGATTTCGTCAGCATGTGAAAAACTCTGGACTTTTTCAGGAAACTCGTCGCTGTGAATCGCATCCTCGGCGTCAATGAGTTCAATGATTTTATCTATTTCATCATTATTATTATTGGCGTTTGGAACAAAATTTATTGAGGGTTCTGCGATCTGGAGCCAATCGGTGTCGCTTTGTTCTTGTTGAATTTAAATATTCTATATTTCTTGCTATAGTTCAAAATACAATTTGTTAATAATAAGAATGTAAATTTGACGATGCACAAAACACAACAATAATTACCTATAAAGATATTTTCTAAGCCTTTACTTTAACTCCTTTGGGCTAGGATGGTCATGTAGGCCTCCTTTACTCTGCATGGCACCAAAGAAGTTTTCCAACAAGTCTTGGTTGAGCCTGTTTATTAGTAAGTACTCCATACCGTATTTGCTTCTTACATATTGATACAGTGAAACCAACGAGTTATTGCTGACGAAAATACCTTTTCGAAAAGGAGCTAGCGATGGTTTATCCGGAACAACGTTTCTTGACATTATGTCGGTGACGCTTTTTAATATTTTTTGCTGAAACTCAAAGCTCTTTCCAAACGGCATTTTAGAAGGTATGCTAGAAGAGGAACTAAGTTTTGAGTTCTGCAAATCAAACCAATCATTAATGAGCTCTATAAAACCAGCTGTTGCAGTTGGATTGTACACTTCCTTTCCAATTGTATAACACATTCTTATTGCACTTGCCGTCGTATTTGAAAAAAGCTGAGCTAGAAGCTTAACTTTCTGTTTGCCTATAATGAATACATATATGTACATATCTGTGTTGATAAGCAATAATCGCTTAAGTCGACTTAAGACAGAACTGAGCTATTGATGTAGCTCAGTTTAATTCCGTTAAATTTCATCTTACCTGCTCCTTTTACAGACAAGTGCTCATCTGTCAATTTGAATACAATTGTAGCAACACGAAAAGACACGGCAACATGCCGCAATTGTTCGTGGTTATATAATTGTATTTTCATACCATAGCCCCGAATCCCAGAAGTGATTCCTTACAAGGTTAAAGAGATGCGGAACATCAGCGAATACAAACATTTTTTCATCAGGGTTTGCTGTGTTTTGAAACCAAGTTTTGTCTTTAAAAGATATATGGTATAAAAATTATTTGCAATAACTTCTTGCTTATTTCTTACTTATGTTTATGTCTAGCTGTTTCCAAAAAGATTAGTTTGATGGATCCATGCCAGAAACTGTAGCAACTATTGGAAATCCAGCATCAACAATTGATTGAATTACAATATTTCAAACAAAAGGTTTTTTGACATCTTGCAGTCGAAACCATAAAAAACAGGTTGTTTCCATGACGCTTTTAGTCGTCGTACCATCACCATTTGTACATTATTGCAAGCTGCTCTGACCATATCTGATGATAGATCGTGCTTATAAACGGTAGCAATTGCCATCTCGTCGAATGATAGGACTCAAATTCTTTCATCTACTTGTAAATTGTGCCCAAATTGCATTGCTTCAATGGAAAAGTTCAAAATCCCTTCTTCAAATTTTAGTTTCTGGACCCACATAGCGAGTGTCCATATGGTAGAGGAAAGCCTTTTTTATACAAGTGCTCTCGACCCTGCTGAGACCAAGCACCATTGTATGACTTTTTGAGGATTGCTTAATTTGAGGGATTTATATATAAACACATTTAAGAACATTTTTATCAAACTAAACATATATCGAAAAAATGGAAGAGATAATAAAAGTATAAATTACTTCATATTACCTCATCTTCTTAATTTGACCTTTTGTAATAATTTTATTTAAATATTCTTGGGTATTCTTAAACTCTTCTTTGACTTTTTTCAGAGAAGCAACTTCGGACTCTAATTCAGCCACGGTTTTTTATGTTCCTTAATTTCTAAGACATCAAAGCATTTCATAAGTTTATCACTGCAATACTAGCTATCACAATTCAATCACAATATATTCAAAAACATTCAGAATTCAATTACAAAGGAAGCATGACCATACCATTTATTTTAAAAAACAAGTAAACAAAACATAAGTTAAAAACTAGACAGTCTAGCCACTTAAATTTTTAATAATTTAGGAAAAAAATGAAGACATGAGTGGATGAAAGTTATATACCGCAAAATTTTAATTTCGAGAAAATTGAGTTCAAAGTTTCGCATTTGAACTGAAATCTATACTAAATCAAACTTTTTGAATAAATTATTTTCTAAATATCTACAAACATGGTAGTTTTAAGGTGTTAAATTTTGTATGTACATTATATCATCTTTATAAACTCATGTTTTCAAATCTTTATTAAAAGACAAAGTAATGCTTCTTCCGAATCTATTTTATAAAATTTCCAAAACAAATAATGGAAGCAACCACAAACTTGTAACCTATTTTTCATCATCCTCAATTTTAGTACAATTGTTTGAGTCAAAAAAATGGATGATTCAAATTTAGTTTATAATTGTATACTATACATATAATTACTTCGTTTGTATATAGCAGTCCATAAAAAGTACTCAGTTTCAGCTGAATTTTCACACAAAAACGATGGAACAGCACTTGGCATGAGCCTTCTTCGTTTAGCTTTAACGTCTGCGATGAAATCTGATGCGAGAAAATTTTTCTCACAAATCCTGGAGCGGTTTTCCAGAACGACACCGCAGCTCTTCATCCACCGTTGTCGATTCATTTTATTTTGAGGTGGAGAATATAATTTTACAAACATTGTGGATTTTACAAACATTTTTCATAATTATAACTAAGTTAGCAATAATTTAAAAAAGAGCGTAAAATAATTTTCCGAATGCTTTCTCATTGGAAAATTTTACAATTTATTGTTCAGTGTCTACCTTTGTAAAATAACAATAGAAATTCCCTTTTTTACCCTTCCTTGTGCAAATGTATTCCTCAAACGCTGAAGTAAACTCAGAAAAAATCGCCTTTATTTTTTTAATGTGCTTACACTACTTGTATTTGACACTTTATTCCTACAGCAGCGCAGTCGCTATTTATAATATCTGGTACCCATGATATTCTATCATCTTCTTAACGAGTTGGTTGTGTGCTCCAAATAAAAAAATAAAATATAAAATAATCAGAAATATATATATAAGTATTTTCCAAACCGAAGTCTTATTATCATTATCTTTTAGCGAAAACTCGCATAAAAAATGTCTTTGCAAAGGTATCACGAGATATCTTCAATACTCATCGAAGTATTCCTTTTTTATACATATATTGTTATTTTTGCAAATCATCAGATGGGCACTTTGGCTGGCAACATTCAAATTAAAAAGATGCATCCAGAATTCCCATCCGATATTTGTGTTATATTTGAAGCACTAAACGCACAACTTATTGTCAACACCAGTGCCAGCACGCAGAAAACGATGTCCTTAATGGAATATCTGGCGGACGAAACACCAAAAACGGTGCTAAAATCTATCCAGCTCATAGCTCGTCCCAAAAATGAATTCGTGTTTGCCTCATACAAGGTAAACCGCTTTTGCTCTTAAGGCGAATTTACACATTTCACTCAAAACGATGATAGTGAACGTTGAACGATGACAGTGAATCAATTTTTAATTTACATTATTAAAAGTGTAAATTAGATGTTTGATGGATGATTCGTTGCTGAATGTCAAAATATATTCGTTGGCTGATTAATTTTATTGACGTTTAAAAAAAATAAATAAATAAAAGCTATTCAGCAATTAAATAAAAAAAATATAAACTTTCTGCTTGAAATTATGTTTGAGTACGAAAGACACATCAGTTCGGTTTGCTTTCACTTTCATCAAAAGTAGGAAGACCTTCTACTTCTTTCACTGTTCAATGTGGATGACAATCATCTTCATTTTAAAGATGAAACTCAATTTACATTTTACAAATCAGATGATTCATCCAAAGTGAACGATGATAGTAAATCGTGTAAATTCGCCTTTACCTTCCTTTTTTTCCACATTTATATAGATACTTCTCCGCTAGATCATGCCTCGTGCACAAAATGCTCATGCCTACGTCAATTCCGGATTTTTGTTCAACATGGACGTGAGAACGGGAAAAGTTAACACAGCACGAATTTGTTTTGGTGGTATAAACCCTCAATATGTGCATGCAGTATCAGTGGAGAAAATGATTGCCGGGCAGAACCTTTTCAATCCGCTGATGGTGGCAAAGATTTTTACTGAGCTTTCGTCAACATTGTTTCCGGATGAAGTGCTGCCAGATGCATCACCAGAGTACCGTAAAATGCTTGCTTGCAGCTTATTTTACAAATTTTTGCTTAGCATTGCTCCGGAGGACTCAGTAAGGCCAGAGTTTAGGACCGGAGGCAAATTGCTGATGCGTCCACTTTCGTCAGGCCTACAAACTTTTGGTACAAACCAGAATAATTATCCAGTAACGCAGCCGGTGCAAAAACTCGAAGGTAAGTCTAGAAATATATGAAGCAAGCCCGTGGCCAAGATAAGATCTTTGGGTTTCAAAGTCCCCCAGTGGAACCGAAGGTATAGAAAAATTAATACAAATACAACTATTAAAAGTAAAAAATTTTAGTTTTCCATAAACAATTGAAGGGCTTAGTGCAAGAATGTGATATGCCACATAAAAAATATTTTGAAACAATCGACTGTAAAGTTTCGAAAAAAGTACTGCTGTATGAAGAAATTTAATGGTACAAGGAAACTTTTACAAATAGGGTCGTAATTTATTAAGGAATAGCCGAAATCTCTTCAGTGGGTTTTCGTGATGCATTAAGTTTTGCGTCGAAACTAAAAAAATCTATGTTTTTGATTATATTATATATTTTGATGTATGGGCATTTCAACAGAAAAGTTTACTGTGACCAAAAATGTAAAACTTATTAAAAACGTATTATTTGATGATATTATCTAAGAGAAACATATTAATTTTATTAATTTAAGCAATTTCTACATAAATTCATTAACTATGATGATCAAGTCGTCTGCACTGTTTCACAAATGTAGTTTTTCTTTTTCGTAAATGTTTCGTTAACTTTTTGTTTTAGTATAAAAGAAAGCCATTGGATAAAGATAACGAAAAAATGGTAGAGGCAAGGAAAGGACAATATATTAAATTTGTTTTTAATTACCGAATTACAAAATTACTTTACCACCTAATAACTTAATTACCCAATTAAACTACAATGGAAATTTAAGTAACGTACACGCAGAGAAAAGAAATGATTGAGACATGATTCATGCAATAATAATTTTTTTACTAAAATTATTGTACTATTTCTGCAAGCACAAATTTTTGCCTTAATAAAGTCATTATTTACTAATAATGGTACGAAAAATAACATAATAGTTGAAATCATAACATCATTGAAATCGTCAACATACTATGATTTCCTCATCTATTAGTTGCAACAAAAATGTTGTAGTTCTGTCAATCATGATAACTGTGAATATTAATATAGAGGCAAACACATTGGCGTCGGAAGCGGGGGAAAGGGGGGCAGTTGCCCCCCACTTTTTTGCTAGATAAACAATTTAAAAAGAAAACTTAAAAAGTTATTAAAAATGTCAGTTTTTTTACAACGATAATATTTTTGTATTAGATATTTTCCTCTTCTTTCTCTCTTCTTCATAAGCATGCTTGCGGATAACCATTTTCTTTCTCTGTGTTTGCAAAAAGATAGAACAAAATGTAGAGTTTCTACTGCAAACCCACCACTTCAGTTTAAAAGCACCCTTAAGTATATAGCTTAATACTGTTATATTACATTCGAAGCCTAAATCGAAATCTAAAAACAAAACTAGATCTTTATGCAGATGACTTTGATGTGAGCGACCTCCACGCGCATCTTAAATTGCTGAAGCAATTGCCTGGCCAAACACCTTCAAATTGTAGTGGCATTGTATCCCAATTTACAAAAAATTCGGATACAGTAAAAAAAACTATTAAATTAAGTTGAAAAACTAATTGCTTTGCTTTTGACTGTGCCTCCATCAGCAGCTTCATCTGAGCGTTTTTCAGTGCACTAAGACGACTTAAAACGTATCTTCGAGCAACTATAACACAGAAACGACTCACTCATGCGGCACTTTTACATACACGTTCACAAAGATAAAACCGAAGAATTGAATTCGATGGATGTGGTGAAAGAGTTTGTGTCTCGCAAGGACAGAAAGAAACATTTTGGAATAATTTAAATTGATATAACTTTTTGTACCTTATTGCATTTAAACCATGTAAAGATATACCTAGTCTTGCTTTATAAAAGCAACCATTATTTCTTATATTTTCATATTACCATATGAAAGATCCTTTAAAGAATGATCTCTAATATTGAAATTGGAAGAACTTTTAACAATAATGAAATTTTAATATTTTTTATATATATTTTTATATTTTAAACTAAAATAAAAAATTTGTGTATTCACATTCATTTCTTTTTGAAGAAATTTTGGTGAGCTTTTTTTGCACCACCATTTGTACTGCCCCCCCCATTTGTACTGCCCCCCCAGATGAAATTCGCTTCCGACGCGCTTGGGCAAACATATAAGAATTTTGAATATTTGTCTGAACTATTCTTTGATTGTTGGCAAACGAAGCAGAACATAACCAAAAATCGAAAGATTTTATTTTGTCTGAACAGTTTGTAGGAAGAAACTTTCACTTCATTCAGACACAATAAGTTTTATCGATTCCTGGCTATGTGCCGTTTCGTTTGTCAACTGTTCAATTATTGTGTTTTGTTTTAAATCGCCTTATCCTAAAAGAAGCATGCAGAAAAGTGACATTTTCGACTTTAATTGTAGCAAACATGTTTCTATTTACCGTAAATATATTTCGCAATTCCGACCATATTTTGTTTATCACACATATTGGTATTTTTGTGACAATGCACTTAATGTCAAAAATAACATCTGTTTTTTGTAACGTAACGCCAGTACAAATTTTTACTTTTATCTTTAAATCCTTTGGGTCGATTGTTGTCATTGTTTTTTTTTTTAAATAGAGTGCTTCTTAGTTACTACGAAAATATAAAAAAGCCTATTTTAAAGTTAGGCATTTTAATTTGTTTTTTAATACTTCTTTCGTGCAAAGCGTCCGTAACGCCAGTTCGAAAATGCCCATATACTAATCAAGATATTGCAATAAGCTCTTCAATTGAAGAAATTATAGAAAAAATTTGATTTTTTTTATGGACGTTGTATAATTTGTTTTTTGAATTGTTATAAAAAGTAATATTCCGAGAGGCCGCGTTGCAAATGGAAAATAATGTCTGAAACTATCAGTTGTTGTTTAAACGATTCTCTTTTATGAGTCGTTTAATGACCTTAGCATTAGCTCGATAGAGAATTATGGAGCTGACTGTGAAAAAATGTCAACTACTTAGAAAAACTAGTAAAAAAATAATTTCTTCAGTCTTGAAAATTTTTGGAGTTGCTGTTAGATTAGTTTAGTTTGAAAAAATAACAGTCAGCTGCATTAAAAAATCGGTATTACTCGTCAGCTACCTTTATGAACCGGTAATACAAAGGGAGAGTAAAAACTATTGCTGAAGTCACGAAACTTATATTGCGCGTTGATAATACCTTTAAAAAGATAAAGAAAATAATCAGCTGTACTTCTTGTGATGGAAGCTTTATTAAATTTATTTAATCCAGATTTTGTTACTTAAAACGTTTTTAAAAGTATGTTTCTTTTAAAACAAGTATTTTTTTATTCGATTAAAAAGTACATATATTGTCGGACAAAACATATTGGTCTGAATGCGTTCAATCATTCCCCTTTGAATGTCTGCTAAAATATCAATCGCATCCATCATCAATTTAAAAAAAAAGAACATAATTTTGTGTTAACAAATGAATAGCATTATTTAAAGTAGTTAAAGTTTTCACAGTGCTTTCCATTTTTATAATAAGTATCTGAGCGAATTTGCTTAGCTCGGCTTCCCTCCAAAACCCACGTGTTTACATTTTTTTTCATTTTGATTGTATATCGCTAAAAAATTTATTTCTTTAAAGCTACTGTAATCACGAATTTTCGATCACGAACATTATTTTCACTTCACTGTTTAAAAGTACGCATAGCTCAATTAAATGTATGTATATACATAAATTCGCAAAAAATTGTCTGTAATATAATAGAAACTTTTTACCGAATAAAATAATTCTTGGCGGCCAGAATCGGTCAAATACCCCAAGAGAGCTGCCAAATGCGCCAAATACGCTACCACATTAAAAAATACGGAAAAATAAACCCTTTTTACACAGCAAAAATACAAACAATATGCATATGCGACTGAGCTCATATTAAAAACAACAACATGCAAAAAGTTACAACATAAAAAAAGCAAAATGAATGGTAAGCAATACAAATTCTTTTCGTGAAAACACAGAGAAAAAGAGTTTTTCTCAAAAAAGAGATCAAGTTAGATCTAGTTTTCACCCCCGAAAATCCCTATATTGAAAATTTCATCGAAATCACTTGGAATATAAATTTCCCTAATGTCTTAATTACTGTCAGGATCATACTATTCCAATCCCGGGATTTTTGGAATTGAACTTCGGGTGTGAACACTTTTCAGTAGGGATTATTCACTGAAATGGGCTACCAAAAGTAAATTTTATACAACAAAGGTTTGATAAAAAAAAAACCATTTTTGCAATGTTGAATAGGGTTGAATATTAGAGTGGGTCGAAAAAAAATATTTTAAAGTGCACCCCTCATATGAAAGCTTATCTAGAGAGGATTTCAGGACACTAAAAATTTTCGATCCTGCCACGCACTAAAAACCGCCAAAATCGTTTTAAAGGTATAACTTTGGTATTTAAAGTTCGATTTTGAAAAATTATATGTCATGATAAAGGTTGTAATTAGTACAGCACTTTGTTGACAGGTGATAATGACCTTTGGCCTCGTTTTCAGGGTCAAAATAATTAAACGATTTTGTTTTTCATACTTACCCCCAAATTTTTTATCATAATTAAAAATATCTAAAAAAGTTATCTAGTTTTTGCATTCAAAGCGCTAAGATCCATCCATAAATAAAAAAGTTACAACTTTAAAGTTTTTGTACCAACTGAATTCCCAGTTTGTCTCTATTTTATAATTGAAACTGCTTTGTAGCTGCAAAAATTTTTTTTCATTCTTACCCCCAATTATTTTACCATAATTAAAAAGATCTAAAAAAGGAATTTAGTTTTTGCGCTAAGATCCATGCACTAACAAAAAAGTTGCAGCACTTTAAAGTTTTTTACAAAATTTATTCAAAACAGAAAATTTAAATGAAATTTTGGCGTGATTCGAGTTGCCTGTAATAATCTTAGCTTTCCAGTTTCGTAAAAATATGACCAAAAGGATTTTCATTAGTGCCAGCCATAGCTGATTCACTAACTGCGCGGACAAAGCGTTCTGTGTTTTGTGAATGGCAAAGGAATTCTTTTAAAATAACTTCTTAAGTTATAAACATAAATATACAATTTTTTTTTCAAAATATTTACCTGGTATTTGAATAATTTTGTTGGTTGAAAATTAAAAATTTATTATTTCGCTTTCCATATGAAACCGCCAACATAGTGGCTCTGTAATTTTGAATTTATTCCAATCGATCATTTCTGTATAAGATTTGCGAAATTTATAACGCCTTGTTTTGGAACATAAAATACAGGAAACATTGCAGGTGGATCGTTACGTGCTTCTCTTATTAAATTTTATCCATTTGAAAGTATTTCTTGATCCTGATCAGTTATCCCTGACAACAGAACATTGTCGGACGAATAACTTTTTGCACACTTATTGGTAACTGGCGGATCCAACATATGTATTTAAAAACATGCCGACTTCCGTGAACAGCTTGCGGTTGACTTTTAACTAGTGCTTTGAATGCAAAAACTTAATAAATTTTTGAGATCTTTTTAACTATGATAAAATATTTGGGGGTAAATATGAATAAAAAAATTTTACAGCTAAAATATAAAATAAAGACAAACTGTCAATTCAGTTGCTACAAAAACTTTAAAGTGCTGTAATGTTTTTGTTTATATTGCTAAATAACTTTTTTAGATATATTGAATTATGATAAAATATTTGGTGGTAAGTATGAAAACACAAATAGTTTAATCATTTTGACCCTGAAGACGAGGTCAAAGGTCATTATTACCTATTATCAAAGTGCTGTACTCATTACAAACTTTATCCCAACATATCATTCTTAAAAATCGCACATCAAATACTAATGTTATACCTTAAAAACGATTTTGGCGGTTTTTAGGGCATGGCGGGATCGAAAATTTTTAGTGCCCTGAAATCCTCTCGCGATAAGCTTTCATATGAGGAGCGCACTTGTGTAACTTTTTTTTATTGTACGGAGGTCGACCCACTCTATTGAATATGAACCAATGGTCGTACAAGGTTAAAATCAAATAACAGACTTAAATAGAAACTACTTACCGAATAAAATAATGTTGGCCACCTAAGTCGATTAAATACGTCAGTATTCGTTGCATTATGCTAAATATGTCCCTGGTCGATCTACTACTGGTCGATCTCTAGATGCTTTTTAGTCGATCGTAGAATGAGATTCAAAATAATATAAAATATTAATAAATGAACACATCTTATTAACCCTTAATTTTAGTTAAAGCATCCCTGCCACGAAGCTACTTTTTTGAATGAGAGTAATAATTTTCTCTTCAGTTCGACGAGTCAAATGATTTATTTGTTACCGCACAGCTCAGCATATTTATAAAAATGAGTTTTACAAATATGAGTTCACAGGAATAACCGTTACAATTAGTAAAATGTTTTACTTGGGTTTGAAAATCACTTTTTAAATTTTAAACAGTTGGAACCGATAATAATAAGCTTATATTTAACTTGCTTCGTTCGTATGTCCGTCAAAATTTGCAAAGCATTTTTCGAACGCTTGTTGCTATCCGATTAAGCTGAAATTTCGCTTACATATGTAAGCATTGTCCAATGAAAATGCAATAGTGTGATAACATTTTTTGACACACCTCCTTTTACCGCCCATAAAATAATAAAATTTATAGGTTCAGTGAAATAACGCCCAATGAAAAAATGAAATAACGACCAAAATAAAAAATGAAATAAAGCCCAAAAAATGAAATAACGTCCAAACAGAAAATAAAGTAAGACCCAAAATATTTTGGGCTTACAAAACTTAAATAGCGCCCAAAATAAAAAATGAAATAAAGCCCAAAAAAATTAAATAACGCCCAAACCGGAAATGAAATAAGACCCAAATCTTTTATGGGTTATGGCCAGTTTCAAAAAGATCATACGACCAAAAAACTTGTTGGTCATAAGCCGTAATAGGCTTCGTAAAGAAATTAGAGCAACTAAGGTAAATATGAATGAAATAACAACTTTCCGTACAAGGGAAAATCATTTTATCGTAAATAACACCATAAAAAACTTTATTTGCCCTTATACAGAATGGTGACAACAACATTTCGTACAAGGGCAAATTATTCTTTAATTTGCACCTTTCACAGAAAAAAATTATGCCAAAAATGATCAAATATACAAAATGCGAAAAAAGCTTTTATTAAAGTTTTAAATCTACCCACTTCTACCGTGTAATTGGTTTCATAATGAAATAAGACCCAAACAAAAAAATTAAATATTTCCCAAAATTTATGAAATAGCACCCAAAAATGGGAAGTTATTTCTAATGAAGTGATACCCAAAAATGTTTGAATTTTTTTTGGGTTTACTTCATTTTTTTTTGGGGCTTACATCAATTGGAGTCTATTTCGTGGTGCCAAGTCCAACACCGACTTCGCTGTCTACAGTTTTTCTGAATTGAATTTGAAATTCATCTAATATTTTGATGACAAATAGAAAAATTAAATACAGCCCAATTACAAAGAAATAACAAAATAATAATTTTGGGCCTTATTTTATTATGAAATAACTCCGAAATTTGTATGGAAAATTTTTGGGCTTTATTTCATTTTTTATTTTGGGCGTTATATCATTGGGCATTATTTCCCTGAACCTAAGTAATATATCTCCAAAACTACTACGCTGATTCAGTTAAAATTTTGGCAGTAAAATCCCTTCAAGTAGGGGATGGGATTTGGGAAAATATTTGCCCACACCCTCTTTTACCGCCCACAAATACAAAAACGTAAGGATAAAAAGTAAAAAAAAATTAAAAATAAGATTTTATTTAAAACAAAACGTGAACTATACAAAAAAAAAATTTAACTGACATTTTTTATCTATGTCTATACTATTATGAAAAAGGCTTCTCACTTATCTGCGACGACGCTAAACTTAAAAACTATTGAACCTATTTTAGTAATTCTTTCACTAATATAAAGCTACATGTTTACGTTAAAATCTTGCATCCTTTATTTTTTTAAAACCACTATTAAAAGTTACTTAAATTTAAATTTATAATGTAGCCGAAAAAACCAAACATTAAAATCATTGCTTCATTAAATTGTTAGACACACAAGCAACTTAAAGCTTTATCTATCTTTTCCTCTGCTATAGTGTTTCTCATTTTTTCTATCGCGGTGTCGGGTAGCTCTTCACATTTATACTCTCCCATATTGAGTATGTATTAATAAGCGCTTTAAAGAGCACACTGAAAACTATCCAGAGGTAAATGGACACGTGCCGTAACCAAATATTTCTTGAGTACACTGTAGCTGCGATGCTTCTAACACCTGTACACAATTCTGAATTACATTTTCTCGGGCATAGCCGCTAAGCCACTGATGACATCTACCTTACACAGTAAACCGCTTTTTGCAGAAATCTTAGAAGACTTCAGTAGTGGAATTACCAAAAATTTAACGATAATAATCGTTGTCGTTATGTAGTAAATATGTAGTGGACGGACTGTCAAAAGCAAATATACCCACAGACGGATAATGTGGAATACAGGTAAACAGACGGACATGTAAAAATGCAGACGAATAGTTTAAAAAAGCATATATTTTTAAGCTGGAATAAAAACTGGCATATGAATTTACAGTAAGGTAGAGCGAAAATTATTTGTTTTTTGGCAATTTTATTTTTCCCGGCCGCGGTAAAGTTGAGAATGAATGGAAAACTTATTATAAAGTGTGTGCGCATTAGTTGATAGGCATTGCTAAGAAAGTACTGCTAGATGTGGTGTCAGGAGATTCTTTAGTTAAATTTTTAAACTAAAATTATTGGAACAATGTATAACCCAAAACTACACCGAGAAAAAATTTAGTAGATACAACAGTATTTCACACTTACATAAATTCATTAAAAGTTTTGTTGTTACAACAATTAACTTATTAGGTTAACAAAAATATTTAAGATTTTAAAATTTTAGCTTTGTAAGAGTAACAAAAAATTTGTTGCTTTAACAGTTTAGTATTTGTTGATCCATTTAAATTATAAACTTGTTATGGCAACGAATTTGTTCTTTTAAAGTGTTTTTGCATTTGTTTTCGGTGACAAAAGAAGCAAAGAAACAAAAAACAAAGAAATTCGTCAAAAGTAAGGATAAAATTCATAAATATATTAAAAAGCTATAAATTCCTGTTAAATAAATTGTAAATATTAATATAAGATTATGTAATATATTGATTTGATATATAATGGAAAAGGGCAAGGAATCTACGCTATCCGTTGACCTCCAAAGCGCTTAAATGAGGACTATCTACGCATGGTGAAGGGTCTCAAAGATGCTAGTGAACAACGCTACACTACAATCATTTGCTGAGTTTCTAACGCCGTTTTGTGGAATACTTAAAGACACGTTTACGTATTACAGGTGTATATTTCGATCATCATTACGGCCGCGCCGTGCTTTTATTTGGCATTCCCTACGTTAACACACAGTCGCACATCCTGAAAGCGCGCCTTGACTACTTGCGTGACCAGTAGGTCGTTCCTGTAATTCGTAGCGATCGTAGTTACCGACTCATATTACCGATTTGACGTCACTCTGATGTCTGCAATGTTTCTGTACGTATCTGAATCGATTTCTGTTCGATTCGTTCTTTCCAAATCGATAAGCTATCACATGTTCCGATTTCATTTCAATGGAACCTTTTAAAAAAGTGTTTCTGTACGTTAAGTGAATCGATAACAATGTGTCACTTTTCTCACTGGCTTTGCGGCAAGTGAGAGTTCTACCGATTTATCTAATGTCAGTAATGTTGTGTATTATTAAGTTTTAAGTACTCGAAATATACCCTTAAAAATGTTTACTTTCATATAAGTCAAATTTTTTACGGATTGAAATATTTCATTGTTCTCAAAAAAGTTTTAATTTTAAAGGTAATGCAATTTATAAATAATGCCTATTTACATAACAGCTAAAAATCTTAAAATACAGTATGTTTGAGCTATGAAAAAGTACCCGGTTGCATATATTTGCTAAGTTTTTACTGCACAGCACTAAGTTTAAAATTATTTACATTCATAATCGTTGATTATTTCCGCAACCATTAATACACATCATTATAACATAATTAATTTTCTTAAACTGCAAATATTCACTTTTTACTAACAAGACAAGCACCTATTTATTATAAAGTTTTAGCGCAACTAAAAATAATATATTCGAGTAAACAGCTGCTTGTCATTTGACTCAATTTCGCAGCTTTTCTTCTCGATTTGTGTTCTACTTCATCACGGTCCGAGTTTTTACCGATTTAAACGTACAGAAACATTAGCTGTTAGGAAATTGATAACTGCTGACGTCACACAAATCGGTAACTTGCCGATTTTGTTACAGAAACGAGCTACAGCAGACTTTTTGCGCAAGGATCAGCTGGGAATTTCATTGCTCACACTAGAGTAGCTTAAGGGTGTGAAGAAGGAGAATCTAGAGCGACAGGCGCAAGGAAAAGAGGGAGTTGGTAATTCGTAACTCTAAGGGGCATGTCACACTAGCGCGGAAACGGACAAATTTGTTGTTATTTTCGCGGGTAAAAAAAGAAACTAAAAATTGAGAGAGCTTCTTTTACCCGTGAAAACAACAACAAATTTGTCCGTGTCCGCTACGTGTGACATGCCCCTAAGTTACAACAATTGCTCAATGTACGATTTTTGTTTTATTGTTACATTAACAACTTCTGCTATTGTAACTTCATAATAAATTGTTAGTATTATTAACAACTCGATTACTTTAAAATTAAATAACTTGTTTTGTTGAGCACAAACCAAATGCAAAAAATACTTAAAATAAATTCTAAATTTGTAGAATTTACTAGTTTTTTTCTGTGTGTACTTATTTTAAAATATGATTTTAGAAAATTATAAATCTTTAAACAACTTTTTATTCGTCTTAAATAAAACAAAATGAAAATTTTGTTTTTTATGAAACAAAATGAGATGACTTCGTTTCTCATTAAGCTGATTGGACTGACATGTGTCATTTGGCTTATTGGTAGCGTAGTATAAGACTATAATTTAGTAATTTAGTTTGTAGTATTTGAACATTTTTTTCACAGAAATTATTTTTTAAGGTGTAGAACATTGTAAAAGATATAATAACATTTTGGAAAAATTAAATGATTTTTAGTGATAGAAATTGTTTATTGAATTTTGTGTAATAATTAAGCAATTTTTGCAGATAAATGATATGTACTATGAAAGAGTGGGGAAAATGGATATTAAAAAAAAATTACAACAAAAAGAAAGTTTGACCTTTTTTTTTTTTGAGAACAAATTGAATATTTCTGAAAATAATACAAATCAGTGGCTTGGTGAAGTAATGCTTAATCTTTTCTAATTTCTTCAAATTTATTCAATTGACATTTCAGACAAAGGAAAATTGGTGAGCATCGATTTGAAAATGGCGGAGATGTTTGCCTGCAAATTCAAAAATTGAAATTTCAGTAAGCTGCTTTTCATTCTAAGGCTAAAGAAAATTGTTTATATTGAGAAAATCTGTAGTTTTTAAGATATCGCAATAATGTTAATGTTCTATTAATGGGAATTTTTTTCAATATACTAGATATACGAACAAAATATTTTCAAAAAATTTTTCATTAACTCTTATTTTAATTAATCAACGCCTTTTCATACAAAAATACCTTGTAATGAGAAAATCTATAGTTTTCGAGTTATAGCCAAAAGTTTGATGTCATAATAAAGTAGTTTTTAAAACTAAAGTAGAATATATTCGTGTTCAGAATTTAAGCTAAAAAAATTACTTTTTTGAATTACCAGTTTGAAAAAGTTTTTGCACACATTTTTTCTATAATCCTGTTACGCAGGAATTGTGGAAAAATCAAAATACAGGACAAAACAAGCAACTTTACAGTAGCTTTAAAAAAATGAATTGTTTCATCAATATATAATCAAAAAGAAAAAATGTAAGCACGTGGGTTTTGGAGGGAGCAGATAAGCTAAATCGCTCAAGTACTTATTAATGAAATGGAAAATACTGCGAAAACTTTAACTATTTTAAATAATGCTATCCATTTGTTAACAAGAAATTATGTTCTTTCTTTTTAAATTGATGATGGATGCGATTCATAGTTTAGAAGACGTTCAAAAAGGAATGATTGAACGTATTCCGACCAAAACAAAATCTGGATTAAATAAATTTAATAAAGCTTTCAGTACTAGAAGTACAGCTGAATATTTTCTTTATCCTTAACGAAGTTTCCTTAAGTTTCGTGACTTCAGAAATCCTTTTTACCCACACTTTTTAGTATCGGTTCATAAGGGTAGCTGACGAGTAATACCGATTTTTTTTATGCAGCTCACTGTTATTTCTTAAAACTTAACTATTCCAAAAGTAACTTCACAAATTTGCAAGACTTAAGAAATTTTTTTTTACTTGTTTTTCTACAAAGTTAACATTTTTCACAGCCAGCTCCAGAAAGACGCTATACTCAACCAAACTATTTATATAAAAATTGTGTTTCTTATTATACTAGCTGAAACCCGGCGCGTTGCTGCCACGCCCCCGTTTCCAAACACCCATTAAATGATTACAGTGAAACGGCATGTTTAAATTGTGGTCGAATACTGAATCTGTGCTACTTATAATTCCAAAGCTATTCGATAAATCATAAAGTAACTTAATCATAAAAGCCATAACTTTTGATTGGAAAGAGATATTGGGGTAATTTTTTCATATAAATTATTTTGGAGACTTGACTTTTTTTGTAAAAAAATTTTGTAAAAATATAGCAACAACATTTTGGAAATAGTAATTGCCGCCAAAAAAGTCAAAGAGGGTGCCTTGTTGTTTTGATGACGAAAACAGTAAGAAGAATTTTTGCAAATAAATGCTAATTTATATAGAAGGTAGTCAAAAATACAATTTTTGCCTGGTTTTATTTTTACAACTAAAACAACTTTTGGGAATATTTTAAACCTTTTTTGAAAAAAATTGAAAAAAATAGTATTCCCCGGCAGACGTTGTTTTGCCACAGACCGCCTTACTGCCATATACGAATTTTAATGCTAATCGAAAGAAAAATTGTATATATTCTCCATTCTTCGTGTAGTTGCAGAAAGTTACCATATGAACTAAATTACAAATTTAAGTATAAAACGACCAAAACTGTCCAAAATACAGCATTTTTGTTTATTTGTGGGCGGTAAAAGTGGGTGAGGCAACGTTTTCTCCCCCTTAAACCATCTCGTGCTTAAAACAAAATAGCTGCCAAAATTTCAGCTTAATTTAGTTTATACATGGCTCACTTTGATTCTTCCACGCTTATCTCCTGATAAAAAAGTAAACATATTGCGATTACGTCCATTTTTAGTCCACTGGCCGAAAATAGCCATACAAACTAAGTTACAGATTTTAGTCTTATACGACACAAAACGTCTGAAATAAAGCATTTTGATTGGTTTGTGGGCGGTAAAAAGGGCGTGGAAACTAATTTTGAGTACAGTTTCTGACAGTACCCATACAAACTAAGCCAAAACTTTAGCTCAATCGGCCCAGTAGTCAATTTTTATGATTTCTGAAAAACCCCATTTTTTGCTACGTTTTTAAGAGTAACCGAGTAACCATACGAACTTAATTGCAAAATTTTAGTCCAATACAGCAAAGTTCATCTAAAATATAGCATTTCAATTGATTTGTGGGTGGTTATTGGGGGTGTGTCAACTTTTGTTTGTTTTTATTATTTATTATTTATAAAACCATGCGAAATAAATTATTTTTGTTGTTTTGTAAGCGGTAAAAAGGGGTGCCGCAAAATTATTTCCCTTAAACCATCTCGTAATCGAAACAATTTAGCTTAAACCTGGCGCACTTTGCTTCACTCCAAGCTGACCCCCCAAAAAAGAGTTTAACTAAAATGGGACAGGCCCATTTTTAGTGCACTTGCCGAGAGTAACCAAATGAACTAAATTACAAAATTTTTGTCTTATACGACAGTCGTATAATACGACCAAATGTTGAAATAAAACATATTCATTGGTTTGTGGGCTGTAAAAGGGGGGCGTGGAAACCAATTTTAGTACAGTTGCTGACAGTAACCATACAAACTAAGCCAAGATTTTAGCTCAATCGACCCAATTGTCAATTTTAATGATTTCTAAAAAAATGGGTGTGGCTATATAGCGATAACGCCCATTTTTTGTACAGTTGCCGAAAGTAACCATACAAACTTAAGTACCAAATATTAATCTTATACGGCCAAAACTGCTTGAAATATAGCATTTTTACGGATTTGTGGGCGGAAAAAGGGGTCGTGGAAACCAATTTTTCGTATTGTTGGTGACAGTAACCATACAAACTAAATTACGAAATTTGAGTCTTATGCAACCAAAATCGTATTAAATAAAGCATTTTCATTGGTTTGTGGGCGGTAAAAGGGGGCGTGGACACATTTTTTTTAGTACAATTACCGACAGTAACCATTCAAAGTAAATTACCAAATTTAAGCCTAATACGATAAAAAAACGTACGAAATATAGCATTTTTATTGATTTGTGGGCGGTAAAATGGGAGTGGAAACCAATTTTTAGTACAGTTGCCGACAGTATCCATAAAAACTAAATTACCAAATTTAAGTCTTATATGACAAAAACCGTCTGATATAAAGCATTTTCATTGATTTGTGGGCGGTAAAAGGGGGCGTAGAAACCATTTTTTAGTACAGTTGTCGCCAGTAACCATACAAACTAAATTACTAAATTTTAGCCTTATACGACCCAAAACGAGTGAAAAATAGAATTTTTGTTGATTTGGGGGTGAAAAAAAGGGGGTGTGGCAATTTCCTAAACCATCTCGTACCTGAAACAAATCGACTGCCAACATTTCAAGTCAATCGGTCAAGTAGTTTTGTTGTCTATAGGCATCACACTCACAGACATAGATCGTTTTGCTTTTTATATATTTAGATATTGATTTGTGGGCGGAAGAAGTGGGCGTGAGAACATTTATATATAGTGACCGCCTCTTGAAACACCTACACAGGAAGCTTCATTTTAAAACTCCGGAATTGCATGATTTCGAAAAAGTGGGCGTATATATATTGAGACCACGCCCATTTTTTGTACAGTTACCGACAGTAACTATCTGAACAAAAATACAAAGTTTTAGTTTTTTACGATCAAATCCGTCTGGTATATACTCTTTTTTTGGTTTGAGGTCGATAGCGCAAATTTGGCTTGTATGGGAGGTACCACGCCCCTTGTCCAATCCCTACCAAACCTTACAGGAGCACTCTCAAAATGTGGCTTTGGTTTCCCTGAAAAGTTCATAAAGATCGGTTCAGAGGTTTTGGAGTCTATACGTGATAAAGCCACATACCCACATGCATACATCCATTTTTATATATATAGATTTTTACATACATTGACACAATTTTAGGCGCTTATTTGATCTCCATTCTTGAACAAATGAATATATGAAAATAGGGACTAAAACTAAATCTCCATGGAAGTTAATGGGTTAAAAAAAAATTCACAGTAACCATGAATATTTGCGTTCAATAACGTCTTCAATACACCATGAAAGTATTCTTATGCGCATGTTAATGCAGAAAATAATGTGCAAAATTTACGTCCTATTCTTTCAAAGTTTACTTAACAAAGATAAACTTTTTCATTCTGGTTTTTAGCATTTTATAAATCAAAATCCCTCCCCACAATAAAATCTCCTATCTATGGGCCTGATTTAAAGTTAATTTATCAGTTTAGTTTTTTTGCTATGTTGTGTTGCTGTTGTACTAAACAATTTTTCTTTTCCACCATAGCTTTGATACAGTGCACTGGCGAGGCCACCTACATGAATGACAAATTGACCAACAGGAACTCGGTGTACTGTGCCTTTGTAAGCGCTACCAAAGTTGGTGCCAACATCGAACAGATCGATGCATCTGAAGCTTTGCAGCAACCAGGCGTTATAGCATTCTATTCAGCTAAAGATATTCCTGGAACCAACACCTTCGTGAACACATCGTTTTTTTTGAGTGTCGAAGACGAGGAGATTTTCTGCTCGGGTAAAGTCAAGTACTATGATCAGCCCCTAGGCATAATTGTTGCTAAGACCAGCGACATTGCCAACCATGCTTCCAAAAAAGTAAAAGTGATTTATTCAAGTGGTCCCCAAGAGATACTTACCAGTATCAAGGATGCCTTAAATGCAAAAAGAAAAATACTTTCTCAAAATATAATAGAACCCAAGATGAAAAGCTTGGAGTTAAGTAAAGCCGATGACATATCAGCAGAGGATATGTTTCTAATTAATGGACAATACCACTTCACCATTGAACCACAGACCTCGATTGTGGTGCCTTTCGAACAGGGGCTTCAAGTATGGACGGCCACTCAGTGGATAGATCAAACTCAATGTGCAATTGCCAATATGCTTCAGTTAAGAATAAGCGATGTACAGTTAAAGGTTCGTCGTCTGGGTGGAGGATTAGGCTTCAAGATAACACGCGGAAATATAGTGGCGTGCGCTGCCTCCTTGGCAGCGTATAAGCTTAATCGTCCTGCTCGCTTTGTGCAGACCATTGAGTCCATGATGAACTGCTTGGGAAAACGTTGGGCCAGTTGCTGTTATTATAGTTTTAGTGTTCAGCCCAATGGCAAGATTATCCGTCTGGAGAATAATTTTTATGAGGATGCTGGCTGCACGTTGAATGAGAACCCTGTTGATATACTTACTATGTTGTGTGCCAGAAACTGTTACGATCTGACGAGTAGTAACTTTAAACTGCATGGTCAGGCTTGCATAACCAATGCACCCAGCAACACCTTTTGCAGGGCACCCGGTTCTCTTGAAGGTAATTGTTGATTGAGGCCAATGAGAATTTGTAAACGTATGATAATATTCACTCTTGTTCTTAATTGCGAGACTGTTTGGGATATACTGTATTTTGATAGTTGAGTTAAATGATAGATGCGGGTGTTTTTATTTTAATATTCTAGATATAATTCTGATAATTCAAAAATGAAATGGTTTGTTGTGGAGATGGTACATCTCGATATCCTTTCAAAATTATTGAGGTCCAAAATCCTTTTAAACTAAGGTCTAGTAAAATTTCTAAATTTTTTTAAAGGTATTGCAATGATGGAGAACATCATAGAACACATTGCTTTCAAAGCCAACATTGATCCGGTTGATGCGCGCTTGGTAAATATAGCACCGGATCACAAACTGAGAGAGCTGTTGCCAAGCTTCATTCAATCTATGGAGTATCGTTCACGTACCCAGGAAATCGATGACTTCAACTTGAAAAATCGTTGGCGCAAACGTGGGCTAGGTTTGGCCATCATGGAATATCCACAAAGTTACGTAGGAATGTTCACAGCATCTGTGACCATTTTGCATGCTGATGGTTCAGTTGTAATTTCACACGGCGGCATCGAAATGGGTCAAGGTAGTTAATTTTAATTACCACCAAACCACATATTCAAATTATTTCTCTTCAATTAGGTATTAACACAAAAGCTGCTCAGGTCGCTGCATATGTGCTTGGTATTGCATTGGAGAAGATTAAGGTAGAAGCTACTGACACAGTGAATGGTGCCAACTCTTTGGTTACTGGCAACTCTATGGGTAGCGAAAGTGTATGTTATGCAGTACGCAAAGCATGTGAAACTCTCAACGATCGCCTCAAACCAATACGCGCTGCGTTGACACCAGATTCTCCATGGGAGCAGGTGGTAATGACCGCCTATCATAGTAACATTAATTTAATCGTTAGTGATTATTGCAAGCAAGGTGACATGCAAACTTATGTAACTTACGGGTTAGCCGCGTGCGAAATGGAGGTCGATATTTTAACGGGCAACAATCAAATCAAACGTGTTGATATACTCGAGGATTGTGGTGAAGCATTGAGTCCCAACGTCGACATTGGCCAAATCGAGGGTGCGTTTATAATGGGTGTGGGCTACTGGCTATTCGAAGAGCTTAAATATAATCGTCAGAATGGTGAATTGAAGACCAATCGCACTTGGAACTATAAACCGCCTGGTCCCAAAGATATTCCAATTGATTTTCGCATTAATATTCTGCAAAACTATTCCAACGCGGGTGGTTTTATGCGTTCAAAGTCAACAGGTGAGCCACCCTGTTGCTTGGCTGTTTGCGCCCTTTTCGCATTGCGGAAAGCAATAATGTCTGCGCGCCAAGATGCGGGACTTCAAAGTCAGTGGCTACGTTTAGGCGCTCCTACTACGCCCGAACTCACTGCGCTGAATTCAGCTAATGATGTTACAAAATATGCTCTTAATGATGCTGGATGGACCATGTTATAAATATTTCGGTAATAAAGTATTAAAGTTTGTAGTTTGTACTTGGTACTGGGTTATTGTTTAATAAAGAACTAATATAAATAAATACCAAAAGTACTTTGAATTTAGCAAAGAAATACAAAAACTTCTATGAAAAATAGCGATAAATTGAATTTTAAATTGTATATGATTGGAATATAAAATACATTGTTTATCAATCAGCTATTTTAAGTTGAATTTGTAAATTTCGCAGAATATGTTAAGACTCAACAAATGTTTTAAGGGTCATTTCCTATTTTTCTGTTAACAACACAAAAAAACTATTGGATAAAAATCGCGTTAAAATATTTAAATATTAAAAGACCCATAAAAATATCGTAAATTCAACAAATTCCGACTTAATTCTAAGTAGTTTTGGCATTTGCTTTGTTGAGCTGTCATCCAACAATTTCTACTGTTGTTATAAAAGCCAAAGTTGTCAATTAAACCACAATAGTATTTAAAATAAGTAAGAAAAAAAATTGTAAACTAAATTACAGTTTCATTTAACCCTAGAACCCATACGGAGTGCGTAGGAACTCCATTAAAAATTAAAAGTGGCTGCATTTCGTTTTATGGAACAACATTTTATAACACGAATTTTTGTCACTATACTGTGATTTTTGTGCTCTATTTTTATGAATAAAAAATAATATATTTGTATCATTTGTTTCTAAATTTAACGAAATACCGCTTTAAAGTTAGTAATTTAGTAACAAGGTATGGGTTCTAGGGTTAAAAGAACTGAATAAGAGAACTATTGTTTCAATAACTTGTTAAAAGAAATTAACAATAAAAAAGAAAAATTATTGGGCCTTTTATGTTTCACAGCAATAAACTGCAGTGTCTTCTTACGAATAGACACAATAGTCAATAAGACACAACAGTTTCGAGCTATTATGGTTCACAACAATACGTTGTTGTCACGCTTGATAGTGAAACGTATGTAAAATTCGTTACTTTGACTGGTACAGGGTTGCTTCAGAGAAAAATAAAAACGTACTATTTAACAAGTATTTGCTAAAAAACAAAAAGAACAACCACGATAAAAAATTTGTTGTGAAATTAATTCAAAAAAATGTGAGATTATACAGGGTCCGCCAAATAACGTTTTTATTTTTCAAATAGTGCTTATTTCGTGAATGGTAACACTTAGCTCATGTCTGATTTGACACATAATTAGTTTTATCCTTCCGCTGAACGAATATGGTTGTGTATAGGCTTGAACAACGCTGGGAAATATTGCGACATTACTTTGAAAATCATGATGCCGATTTTGCCAAAAAAATCATCTTTTCAGATGAAGCTCATTTTGATCTTGGCGGGCATGTAAACAAGCAAAATTGTCGCATTTGGGGCACAGAAAACCCGCACGCATACATTGAAAAGCCTCTGCATCCAAAACGAGGCACTGTTTGGTGCGGATTTTGGTCCAGAGGCATAATTGGGCCATTTTTCTTCGAAAATGAGCAAGGAGTGGCCGTTACAGTCATTGGCGATCGTTATCGGGCCATGTTGAACGAATTTTTGTTCACAAAAATTGAAGAGGAGGGTATTGGCAACATTTGGTTTCAACAGGACGGCGCTACGTGCCACACAGCTGAAGCTACACTCGATGTTTTGCGCCCTGTTTTCGAAGATCGCATTATCAGCCGCAGAGCTGATGTCGTTTGGCCACCTTGGAGCTGCGATTTGACACCGTTGGACTATTATTTGTGAGGTGTCCTCAGAGATAAGTGTCACGCCGGCAAGCCAGAGACAATTGATGCTTCAGAGGACAATAATCGTAAAGCCATTGGTGAAATACAGCTGCACACAATCGATAATGTGCCTAAAAATTGGACCGATCGTATAGGCTACTGCATGGCCAGCCGAGGCAGCCATTTGAATGAAATTATTTTTTATTAATAACCAGAAGGATTGTGCTGTCAAACAAAAAAAGAAATTTAAGAAAATATTCAGTAGTTTTTTTTTATAGAATTTTTAAAAAAAAAAGTTATTTGGCAGACCCTGTATTTAAGCCATTTCATTTCAGCTGGCGATAAAAAATAGATTAAATCTAGTTTAATAACATAACTGCATTTTAATATGTTTTTTGGTACAAGGTACCATTTTTAACGTTTATTATAATGGTGTTAAAAAAAGCCGGCTCTTTGGCGGGAGAGGGATTTTAAATTGGCTGTAATTCGGATATCAATATTATAGGCACTATAAGGAATTATTTATGACCTCCCTAATGATATATTATAATATCAGATCAAACTTTATTTTAAAGTTATAATATTTTTTATAAAAATGTCATTATTTTCATTTGCTTGAGGTATTCCAAAAAAAATCAGAAAATCTTAAAAAGTAACATAAAATAGCAGATACAAATATTTTGCCAAGAATGAAGTTTTTTTATTACAAACATTTTGGTGCATAAATCGTTTTCTGGCTATGGTCTTGGAGTTGTTTCGAAAAAACTATATAAATATAAAAGAACTTTTAACTCTTATTTCTAGTTAATTAGCTAACAAGTTAATAAGCTCAATTTGGGATAAACATTTTTTCATCGATAAGTCAAAAACAAGGCGCTAGATATCGATAAAATAAGCGTAATTCGTTACCAAATAAAGTTTTAAGCTTTGTACGACGCTTATAATATAGTTTTAGATTTTTTAGAACCAAAAAAATCAAACGAATTTTCAAAAGGCTATATCTCTTAAACTATAAGAGATAGAGCAAAATGCGTTTCGACTGCTGCGTAGTCCGACTGAAGGACGATTTAATGATGAGCATTTTAGTACATTTCATATTAAAAAAGTTAGAGGAATGGCAATAATGGGATATATTCACATTGCGAAGATTTATTTTATAAAAAAAAACATTCGGCAAATATTCAGCTACTTTGGGCCGAAGCCGAAGGTTAAAAAATCGGCCAATTATGCTGACTTCCGAAGCCAAATATTTGGTCAGACACTAGTTATTTCACAAAGTATACTGTAAGTCTTAAAAAAATATTTTTTATTGTGCCAATTAGAGATGGGCGCGTGCCGTGCTTTTTCCCTTGCCTAAAAAATAATTTCGTGCGTGCCCTTGCTTAAGAAAAGAAAAGTCATGCGTGCTTTTTCTTGTTTGTGCAGTAAAATTTTACTCCTTTTACTTTAGAAGCTATGTTTTTATTTCATCAAAATTATATGTTATTTTGATAATAACACTTTCTTATTTTATAATAATTTCAATATGTATGCATTAATGCATTCAATGAATGCAAAATTGATTTAAAAATAAAATTTTTAATTCACATTAATTTTTAAAAAAATGATTAATTATTCATTTTAATTATTCATTTTCGATATTCAGAATAATAAATAATTTTTTTTATTCATTTGAATGCTATTCACAAAGAATGTCATTTAGAAAGAATTTCTGAATTTTCCATTATTCTTTTTGATTATTAATTATTAATTTTTTGTTCGTTATTTTCTTTTTCATTATTCTTTTGTTATTTATTATTCATTTTTTATAGATAATGGATTTGTTATTCATTATTAATTTTTTATTCATTATTCATTTGTTATTCATTTATTATTCTTTATTCATTTTAGTACTAAGCCATTAATAAAAAAAGAATAATAAATGAATAATGAATAAAAAATAAGGAGATAAGCGAAAAATTTTAAATATTCAGGAACATGAACAAACATGAACAAGAAAAACATGCACCTAATTTACTAGAACTTACTTTGATACATTTACATTTCGTAATTTAGCTTGCTGAGTGGTTTCTTTTACTTCACTTGACTTCACTTAATTTATTTCTTTATTTATTTATTTACTTGATTGCTAAACCTTAACAGGTTTTATTTAAAATTATTAATTAATACCAGTGAATTTAAAATTATAAAATAAGATATTTAATACAATTCAAAAATATAAAGTATAATTTTGATTGAAATCATGTATTATTAACAAACCAAAAAAATTTAATATATTGCTTAAAGTATATAATTTTATTAAAGTATAAAAACTAAAAAAAAAGTTAAGTCAAAATCGATAATATCAGACAGCATTTATAATATTAACACTAACACATTTTTAATTTCGCTTAGATTTATATGTATCGCTTACACGTGTGTTGCTTCTTTGCAAACTAAGAAACGAATGACATAAAACAGCAAAATCGTAAGCCAATATTTTAGCCAGACGTGTTTTGAGCCCACATTTAATGTACTGAAAACATGTCTCTTTTTAGGCGCATAAGCAAGAAGTGTACGGAGTCTATACTTTATGTACTGAATACAAGTTTTACTTTAATCATATTAGCGAGACGTGTACTGAGTACATATTTCATATGAGCCGTTCACTTTGAAAGTGGGTCTAGTCCATTTTTTTAAACAATTGAGATATTGTAAATTATATATAAATCTTAATATGATATTTTTATCTGCAAACAATTTATAGTAAAAAAAACATTGCCTAATATTTCGGGGAAGGATAACGGTATTGAAAATTTGTTTATTTTTTAAGTGGTGCAAGTTCATCTCAGGTTAAAGCTTTTTCTAACCGAATATATTATGGCAAAATATAACAAAATAGTTATAAGTTTATTATAATTGCAAGCCTTTAAATATCTCCCAATAACAAAAAAATTACTTGCCCCACTTTCAAAATAATACTTGAAATTAACGATTTCGATAGTTCATTAATTTTGAAAGTGAGGCAAGTCCACTTAGGTATAATAAAACTTTAATTTTTATAACAAACACTGTTGAATTGTAAGACTGTAAACTTAAATTATCTAACACCACAAAATACAAAAAATATGTGCACTAGTGCGTACCAGTATTTTTAAATGTATTAAAATGCAAACTTTTAAATATCTCGCAATAACAAAAAATGGGCTTGCCAAACTTTAAAAATAAACAGCTCGTATATTGAATAAATGTCCCACTTTTATCGCATGAGCAGACGTCTATATTTTATGTATTGAGTCTATATTTTATGTATGAGTACATTTCTTGAAAAACATTACAAGAAATATTGACTGAGTACGCGTTGCTTGTTTATTACAATCTGCAATGCATTCAACACTTAAACCGATGTATTGAATACAATTTGCATTTTTTTCAGTAAGTAAATAAATTAATATGTAACTAGTGCTTACTTTACTCAGTACATATAGCTCTCGTTGCGTTTCCATAGCTGCTTTTGATTCCTGCCACTAATTTTTTTTTTTAATTATATATTTATTTATTTCTAAGTCAATGAATAGCAATTCTTACTGACTGCGCTTAATAAAATGAATGTAATTATTTTTTTATGTAAATAATAACACAATAATATTAATTCAGATATATATAAAAACGATATAAACAAATACATATGTATGTATACAATTTAAACATACCTATTTGCCTAAGTAAAAGATATCAGAGTATCTAAGAGATCTACTTAGTATAATAATATTAATTAACTTTAAAAAATTTGAACAATCTACCGTACCAGTTACAACATCATAAATTAACAGCAGTAAAAATAGGGTTCTTCTTTTATGTAAAGGCATCAAGTGTAATAAGCCACATCTGGCATCATAGGAAGGAATTGGCAATTCAAAATTTATGAAGCGCAAAGCAAATCTTAAAAAAGAATTTTGAACACGCTCAAGACGTAAAATATGTGAGGCATAATAAGGGCTCCATATGAAGGACGCATATTCCAACTTTGAACGAACTAACGAAGTAAACAGAGACGTAAGAGCATATGGATCAGTAAAGTTGAGACTACTACGTCTTATAAAAGCCAACATTTGATAGGATTTCGGAATAATATAGTTTAAATGATTAATAAATGTAAATTTTGAGTCAAAGGCCCTTATTATGAGCTGCGTTCGATCTTCGACTGTAGTCTAATGACCTGATCGAACGAATTTGCATTTGGTATTATAATGTGCTTTCGACAAAGAGCAGCGCTATTGTGAATTTTGTTCATATTAATTGTTCACGGTAGTATATTTCTATCAGGTGATCGTTGTTTTATTTCAACTAAATACGATTGGTTTGAAAGTTGATTGCAAAAAATAAGACAAAAAAGTTATGGCTATGACGAAAATAGTTTCCATAAGATTCGACGCTTCGTCAGAAGAGGATGAAAGCTTGACGAAACTGGCTAGAAGTAGAAAACTGTCGAGCAATGCTTTTTTAGCTAATCTTAAGCCACTTTGCTGTTGTTCTAACTGGTGGTCCTAAGCAATTTAATTCTGGCGTGAGTTCTTCCCATTTCTTTTTCGCCTGAACTTTGGAACAAATATCCTTTGCAGTCAAAGTTTGCCTCCATCAATGAGACCAGTTTTTCTAACTGGGATTTGTTGCTTAGATCTGCATAAAATTCACAAAAACAGTTCAATATTAGTTTTTAGTCATTAAAAAGGAAAATACAATCACAAAATACTTAAATTTTTAACAATTTTTGCTCAGCACTCATCGCATCGAAAGCAAAATCCTATTCGACTGAAATTTCGATTAGCAACGAACATTTCGATAGGGTTGCACTGCTCATAATAAGAATTTAACTTTCGATACTCGTTGTTCGATAACCAGCGAAGATCGAACGTCGAAAGCAACTCATAATAAGGGCCAAAGATTACACCAAGGTCTTCCACAATATTAACACGGTTAAGTAAGATATCATTTAGAAAATAAGACGTTAAGACTGGACAAACAGATTTGGAATATGTGTTCACAGCACATTTATCAATGTTTAAAAATAAACAATTATTAACACACCAATCATAAACATTATTTAAGTCAGATTGCAATTTTGATATATCAGAACTATTTGACAATTTAAGATAAATTTTTAAATCATCAGCGAAAAGGAGACATTTGGCTTGCTTAACAGAGAACGATAAATCATTTATGAACATTAAAAACAATAATGGACCAAGAATGCTACCTTGTGGGACACCAGAAGTTGCAACAACGTAATTTATTCTATTCAACAGATATGAGCCAAACCATTTAAGCATGGCAGAATGAAAACAAACTTTGCTAATTTTTTGATTAGAATGAAAGGAGACACTTTGTCAAAATCCTTTGATAAATCAGTGTAGATAACATCTACCTGAAATCCCTTTTTAAACGACGAAATACAATACTCGGAAAACAAAGCTAAATTAGTAACAGTAGATCATCCTTTTACAAACCCATGTTGCTTAGATGAAATAAAACTTTTAACTGCAAAGAATATTTTATCTTTAACAATCTTTTCAAAGATTTTACTCACTGATGTTAGCTTTGAGATCGGTCTATAATTAGCAATTTTGTTCTTGTTTCCAGATTTGAAAACTGGAGTAACAAAAGCTACCTTCCAGTCATCAATAAAATCACCAGATAGCAAAGATTTATTAAATATATGTTTTAAAGGATTTGCCAAAGATAAGATTTACCCTTATAAGCCCATTTTATGCAGTTGGATATTAGCCTGATTAACTGAATTTGTGATCATTAAGTGCTTTTTAATAAAATTTGGATAGACCGAAAGACCATTTGCTATTATTTTTCTTCGCGCAAAAACAATAAATGCTGTATCACTTTGATTTTGTTCAGTAATTGATTTGTATTTAGGCTAGTAAAAATGTCTTATAAAAATATAATCTAAAAGTTTCAGACCGAAATTTTAAATATTTTTTAAGTTACAGCCAAAAGAACAGAGCGTGCCGTAGTGTGTATGAAAGTGCTGTAAAAACTTTAATAACGTTTTTCTCGAATCTACTTTTTCGAAACTGCGGGGAAGCACTGACTAAAACCTATTCAACCAATTTGGCTTTATATTTTACACTTTATTTAAGACATACATAGCTAGGTCCGAAACCTTTACAACGATTAATTTTTAAATAATAAGTTAATTTTCATAAACAAGTTAAATTTCTTAAAATGTTTAATTTTCATAGTTTTTTTCACAAGTTCGCCATTTTTTAATATGCATATAGTTTAAATATATAGAAAGTAGTTTTTTTTAAGATATACATATTTTAGTTTAATGCACTTCAATTAAGCCTATTGAACGATAATCTCTTTGGATTTTTTATTTCAGATGACTACGGAAGGCTGTGTGCTTCCCTGCCACAACTAATCTTTTCTTTTGCGGACTCTAGTTTGAGATAAATAATAAACTTATTTATTTAAAATGGAGTAAAACAAAAACAAATTTTTTTGTACACTTTAAGACACCAATAAAAAAATGTTAAAATTTCAAAACGATCGCATTTTACTTTCTTACATAAAAAAAAAGTATAGCAGTGAGAGGACTGCCGGCCGAAGCGAAAACCTATATATAAAATATTAGTATTCCCTGGAAGACGTTGTCCCGCCACGAACCGCCTTACTGCTATATAAGAATTTTCATGCTAATAAGGGGTTTCGGACTATCCTACATGTAGGATGGATTGGACAGGTCGGACGGACATGTAGGATGTGCGAAAGTTCATACTGCAGCCCGTCCTACATGTAGGATGAAATAAAAAAGTTTTAAAAGTTCCGCTCTGATCTTGTTCTCTGTGCGTCCTTGTTTGTAGATTTCCTTGGTAATTGTTGTTAGCGCAGTTAGCCGGAAATTTTTTGTAGACTTTGTGAATTCTGATCGTATAGCTACAGTCGGCATATGAAATTAGAATTATTTTTGTTAAGAGCTTATAACAATTTATTAAATTTTTTATATATTACTGAAACTATTTTTTTTAAGGAAAAGTGTTACCATTTCAAAAATACATATAATTAAAGTAATTTATTTAAATTATTTCATTATTGAATTAATATAAAAATTAAAGCTTATTTATATCTATTTATATCATAACACTAACACAATATACATGTTCACCATATCTATATTGCGTTGTGTATTAAAAATAGAATATTCTAAAATTAAGAAATATCTATAGCTTATAAATTATATATAATTTATACAAGAAATTAAAGCTAAACAGTTTTAAAACATAGAATGCTTAGGATAAGCAGACTTTAGTTATTCAATTACTATTGAAAATATTAATTATTTCGCAGGTTTAATACGTAATTGTTATTATATAAATATACATAAATATTCTTTAAATTTCCTCAATGAGCTAAATTGTTCATATATATTATCTATATATATGTAAATATGTATATGTATATATATATATATATATATATTAGGCCGGGCAAATTTGTATGGAGCCGAAAAATTCGATTAAAGCCACCCCCTGGGATGATTCTATGGACAATTCTAAGCAACTTTGGTGAAGGAACCATAGGTCTATCTCGATTTTCGAGTCTCCCACTTTTCAAAAAATGATTTTTCCCCTATAACATCATTGATTCAAAATTCGATTTTTTATTCATCGTTATATTATCTTTTTTATGTGTATATGGGGGGTTTTTGAGGTCGAGAAATTCATTTCTGATCTTTATTTTTACCTATGACCACCGCCAGAGGGCGTTTCATGCCTATTTTAACCAAAATTATTTCTGCTGCTTTGCGGACTTTTTATCTCTGACATTTATTGTTCTTAATTTTAAGTAAGTCAATTGTTTATATCCGCACTGAACAAACTCGTCGCCCACCGCAAACTGCATTGATGTGTATTGACGGTCGGCGATGGGTTTGTGTTGTTGATGTTCAGTGCGGCCTTTTGACACTTGCTGTCATATGTTTAGTGATTTTTCTCCCGTTTTGACTTTTCTCTCGCATTCCTTTAACCGCGTTGGTTCGTTTTTTTGCGTATGGAATTTAGTTGGTTTTAAATAAATAAAATTAAAGTAAATTAAGTACAGAAATTGTGTTCGTATTTATAATTGTTTAAACGCGTCAGTTTTTTCGCATACTCCAGAGTGCACTACCCGTTATACCAACAGCACCACCAGACGGCACATCACCAGACAGCCGCAGCAATTAACGACACAAGGCTCCGCCACCAGCAGCAACATCATCCCCACCGACTACCAACGCACCCAGGAGAAACCAGGCAACACCAGTAACACCCACATAGTGTGTAAAAACTAATACGTTCTAACAAGAAACGTAACTAATATAAATAAAATTCTCATCATTTTTACCATTGCGTTTTTATAAATTTGCAGGTGGAAAAAATATATTCGAACCAAATGTTTTAAAATATACTAATTTCAGTTATTTTTTAAGTCTTATGTATGCAATGGATCTAAATGCATTGCCGTCTACATCGCAAACCGCAACAACATCAACAAGTAACGAAACTCATTTGAAGCATTTGCCTTCGCACGATGTTGCTGTTTTTGGTGCATCTTGTGATTTGAGTGGACTCAATCTGCCAACGAAACAGGATATTTTAAGATGTTTTTTTTTCTTGGCCGAACGTGCTAAACTCGAAAACAAAATGTTTTCGTATAAAACATTCGTACCGCACGTAACAGACAAATTGATTGAAATTTGGAGTCAACTTAATGTTGAAATTATAACAAAAAAAAGTGTTGGTAGAAAATTGGGTACATTGATTGACAAGTATCAAATCGAAACTAAACATACAAAAATCGCCACATTCAGAGATCAAAATAATGTCAGAAGATTGACGATACCGGAATTCGTGCCAGAAGTTGAAGAGCCAGCACCAACGTCAACAATAATACCAACAAGCGTTGAAGAGACCCATTTAGCATATGAACCAAGTACTGTTGCAGATGAGCCAAGTTCAAATCCACAAGATGTTCCGCCACTGATACGAGGACCGTATACTCCCAGATTTTTGCACATGTTCTTAGTTTTTAGGTTGAATTTCTGTTGACAAAAAATAAAATAAAGATCAATATTACCGAAAAAAATTTAAATTTTTCTCAGAAAATAGACGAAAAATAGTTAAAATATGCATGAAACGCCCTCAAGCGGTGGTCATAGGTAAAAATAAAGATCAGAAATGAATTTCTCGACCCCAAAAACCCCCCATATTCACATAAAAAAGATAATATAACGATGAATAAAAAATCGAATTTTGAATCAATGATGTTATAGGGGAAAAATCATTTTTTGAAAAGTGGGAGACTCGAAAATCGAGATAGACCTATGGTTTCTTCACCAAAGTTGCTAAGAATTGTCTATAGAATCATCCCAGGGGGTGGCTTTAATCGACAAAAAATTTGGCCCGCCCTAATATATATATATATATAGTATATATACATATATATATATTAGGGCGGGTCAATTTGTATGTACGAATTTTTTGGATGTCTGGCTCAGCGAAATTCGTAAAATACATGTAATTTCAAGACTTTTTCTCCACTACAGCATATACAAATTCTGAAAAAAAGCTGTGCGGACTTACGTAAATAGATTTTGTTCTCAATTATAAAATATGAATGTATGAATGTATGTGTATGAATCTATTTACGAAAGTCCGCACAGCTTTTTTTCAGAATTTGTATATGCTGTAGTGGAGAAAAAGTCTTGAAATTACATGTATTTTACGAATTTCGCTGAGCCAGAATTTGACCCGCCCTAATATATATATATTAGGGCGGGTCAATTTGTATGGACGAATTTTTTGGAGGTCTGGCTCAGCGAAATTCGTAAAATACATGTAATTTCAAGACTTTTTCTCCACTACAGCATATACAAATTCTGAAAAAAAGCTGTGCGGACTTTCGTAAATAGATTTTTTTCTCAATTATAAAATATGAATGTATGAAATTTAAAAGAAGTGTATAAAATGTGTATAAAAAAGATTATTTGTGCTGTCATTTCTAAGGTAAATTTGGGCGCTGAATCTGAATCTGGCATTAAAAATACATTAAATCCAACTATCAATAGAAAAAATCGTGATTTTTTATCAAAATATCGTGATTTTTGGTCAAAAAATAAAAAAAATGTTGGAAAATTGTCTTTATTTCAAATGTAAGCTCATTTTCAAGGCTTGATTAAATATTAAACACGTTTTATTTTGATTTATGGCAGGAAATTCATTTAGTAAAATTATATTTAACACGCTTGTGTAAATTCTTTTGTCTTAATTACTTATCATAAACTTTTTCCTTTAAATTCTAAAATCCAAATTATTTTATCTTTAATTTTCTTGGTAAACACATTTAAATTTATCCTTTGTATTCAAAATTATTTTTTTTATGAATTTTAAAATTTTCGAAATTTAAATTCCTTATATTTTATTTTTAATATTTTATTTTTAATATTACATTTCAGAATACAAGCTATATCATGGAACCTCACCGTCATCATCATAACCCGAGCTGGACCGTAAAATAACTTCAATATTGCAGCATGATAAAACTTTATTTGGTGAAGCGAAAGAATTGAACGTTGAACGTCTACCGACGTATGGCGATATTTTGTTACATTATTTTTTCATGCAAGAGCACTATTTCGAAGACTACCCACAAATTTCATTCCAATCAATTACTCGTCATGTGGCGGATAAAATTGTTGAAATTTGGAATAATCTTCCAACGCCAATTATTCAGAGAAAATCCATTTGCAACAAATTAGACCGATTCATGGCTCAATATAGAGAAGCATCAAAAAACAAATCCAAATCACCCGATGTTCTTGTTGATTTTCGTGGTTTGCTAGGAAATTTGTTTTGGGTTTCAACATGTAATTGCAATTTATTAACAACGGATTGCAGATGTCAAAATACACCACTACCACTATTCATGAAAACATTTTTTGTGGACCAGATGACAGATAGAAATGTCACTATTACTGAATTTCTTCAAACGCTACCACAACCAAGTTTAACAACAGTAACAACTACAGAAGTGACTAGATCAGAGGTGGTTTGGCAACCTGAATTATCAATGGGTGCGAGTAGTATGGATTTTGAATTTGAAGAAGGAGTGGCAGCTCCAGGTGCTGTTCGAGGGCCGTATATGCAAAACGTAACCTTATCAAACTTTGCTATGGAATGCGATAGATACGGTATATCAAATAGAGCTGCGGCTGCACTCGCATCTGCACTTTTGAAAGATTTAAGCGTAAAAGATAAAAATGATCAAACGTTAATTATCGATAAAAATAAAGTTCAAAGAGAACGCAATCGTTGTAGGGATGAGGTCTTGAAAAAACGATTAGACACTTCCACGTTATTGGCATTTGCTTTCGATGGCAGAACAGACGAAACATTAGTTACCGAATTTATCAACAATAAAATTCATACACGCAAAATTAAAGAACCGCATATAGTTGTTGTAAGAGAGCCAGATTCCAGATTTTTGGGCCATATTATTGTGGAAGAAGAAACCGCAGAAGCAAAAACGCATAAACTTATTGAATTTTTTGATAAAAACGGCTTGTCATTAGATAATTTGGTAGCTATCTGTTCTGACGGTGAACCTGTTAACACTGGAATTAGAAGTGGTATAATAAGACTTTTCGAACAACATTTACAAAGGCCATTACATTGGAGTGTATGTTTGCTGCATTTCAATGAGTTACCGTTTCGTCATTTATACAATACACTAGAAAAAAGTTTCACGAAAGGGCCAACTACGTCAACAGGACGATTAGCAGCGGTTTTAGGCATTTGCGATACGAAACAAGTAAAATGCGATTATTTTGAGTAAATAAATTATATAATTTAACGAATTAAAAAAAAATTCTGCTTTTCAGGTTGTCAATAATTTTGAGATAATTTCACTCCAAAATATGCCACCATTATCACCAGATTTTGATGAACGTTCTTTCTCAACAGATGCAAGAAATCTTCTCAAATTAGCAAACGCGATTTCAACTCGCTCAGTATCAATTGATCTAGCAAACATCAAGTTGGGACCAATACATCATGCTAGGTGGTTAACAAAAGCTGCTCGAATTTTACGTACGTACATAACTACGGACAAACCGTCAAAAAACTTGCGAATTTTGGCCACATACGTGATGAAAGTGTACATTCCAATGTACTTCAACGTTAAATATTACAATTCAATGGCATACGGAAGTGTTTTGTTCTTCAAATTTATACAATGGATGAATTATCTGCCACCGAATTTACTTTCCGTTGTTCATAGTGTAATGTCAGCCAATTGCTACTTTGCTAGCTCTGAAAATGTTTTGCTAGCAATGGTTTGTCACAATGTGAAACCTATACGTCAAATGGCAATCGACAAAATAAAACATATCCAAAGTGATCTCGATCGGACAACATTGAGAGAATACAAAAAACCGAAAATCAATTTTGACTGCACCCACTTTTCCAACATGATAGATTTGAATGATGATGATATTCTACACGAGCCGCCATACACAAGAGACATTCCATTGCAACATTTGACTGAAGATTATTATGATTCTGATGAGGTTATGATTAACGTCGAAATACCATGCCACATTCAAAGCACCGAACGAAATGTCCAAGAGATGACTAGAGCATCCAAACACGTTACTGAAAAACACAAAAGTGGTTTTATTGCGACATCGATGGAATCGAGAGAAAAAAGGCCCAAAACTGAGAGCAAACGAGACTTGGAGTACTAGAATTGGTACTAAATAGTACTAAATAGTAAACGAGAATTGGAGTAATTTAAATGGGAGATTTGAATTCAGCGCCAAATTTTCCAACATTTTTTTTATTTTTTGACCAAAAATCACGATATTTTGATAAAAAATCACGATTTTTTCTATTGATAGTTGGATTTAATGTATTTTTAATGCCAGATTCAGATTTAGCGCCCAAATTTACCTTAGAAATGACAGCACAAATAATCTTTTTTATACACATTTTATACACTTCTTTCAAATTTCATACATTCATATTTTATAATTGAGAAAAAAAATCTATTTACGAAAGTCCGCACAGCTTTTTTTCAGAATTTGTATATGCTGTAGTGGAGAAAAAGTCTTGAAATTACATGTATTTTACGAATTTCGCTGAGCCAGACCACCAAAAAAATTTGACCCGCCCTAATATATATGTATATATACTATATATATATGTATTTCCGATACGGTAACACTTTCACTAAAAACAAATAGATTTACCAATAATATATATATTCTTTAATTCATATGTATAAACTGTTTTCTAAATTAGTTCAATGTCATATGCTGACTGTAGCTACAAATAAGCATCCACAAAAAATTAAAGCTTACTGTACAACAATAACTACTCAGCAAATTTACAACAACAAAGCAAAGAGAATTACAAGATCCCAGCGGTTGCGCAGCGTTAGAGGGGATGAACCGAATTGACGGCGTAAAATATACAGCACTTTGCATGCTATATTTTTTGTTTGCCTGCTAGCAAGCACTTAGCACTTGCTTGTGCTACTGGTGATGCCACATAGAGGATGTTGGCTAGCAACTAATTTTGCACTGCACTTGCTGGTGGTGGCACTTGGAGAACGCTTGCCAGCAAAGAAAGCCAATTTAACTTTGCTGCACTTGCTGATGTTGGAGACCGTTGGCCCACACACAGGCACACACAAACTCAAGCACTTTCGTTCATTTTTTTCATTTATTTGTTATATTTTAAGTTTACAATATTACAAGTTTACGAAATATGTTGCAAGTACAAGCTCTCGAATTAAATATGTCGCAAATTGATAAAATGCAAATAAAATAAAATATTTGCGCTAAAACACGACCGACATGTGAAACGTCAAAATTTTTAACTGTCAAAATTTCATCGTCCATTTGACACAGCAAAAAAGACAAATTTATTACAACTCACACAAATTTTATTCAACTTGATATTTTCTATCCTACCACGACTGAAAACTTTCCGATTGACACACAGCCATAGTTGACAACTCTGAATATAAAATGCCACAGTGGTGAAAATAAAAAGCCACTGACAAATACAACAAGTGTGAAAATTGTCAAACTTTGTTTGACGATATATAATAAAATAAGAGCATGCATGTAATATTTTGAATGTTCAACATATTCCTTTATCACAACTTAAAGATTAAAATGTTAAAACACTCAATCCATACATTATTTCTCTTGTTTGCAAACGAAGCTCCAGCAGATAAAAGCAAAAACAGAAGAAGATCGTTCATTTTTAAATCTCACCATGAATAGCGGCTGTTTGAGTCAAAGCAAATTTTTCAAAAATGTTGACAAATACAACAACTGAAGAAATTGCCAAACTTTAAAAGCATATATAGACCAATATAAAACGAATTAATAATAAGTTTTGGTTGCAAACATTTTATTGCAACCTAACTTAAGTATTTATATACTAACAAACAGGTTATATGCATTAATTTCAGGAGTTTCCAAGTGATTTCTTTGTGAGCTTGCGGCCGATTGTGGACGATTTCCTTGGAAAAATACGATGATGCAAACCAATGATTTACCCTCTACCAAAATCGTTCAACGCGCCTAAAGAAGTTTTCACTTCAAAAATTAATGAAAATACGTAAAAATTTCGGTCGTCACTACCTTAACTCGCGTGAAACGAAACACATTTTCTTCTTTAATAATGTGTTTTAAACAGAGCCTAAAAATTACTCTTAAAAATTTACTTTTTTAAGCGTAGTCCGCCTGTTTACTTTTTTATTTAATTTAAAAAGTAAAAAATTACTGTCAACTTTCAAAAGACTCTTAAAATTAACTTTTTACAATTGAAAGTTGTGTCGTTAACCTTGATATTTTATTATGTTGATTTTCTATGATTTAAATACAAATTCTAAACGTTTGATAGTTTAAATCATTCTTGGTTTTAAATACAAATTCTAGTTGTTTGATAGTTTAAAATCATTTATCGAGCTTTTTAGGTCAGGTTAGAACAATTAATTGCTCTAACGAATTTTTTCCAAATAATCAACAAATCAACATTTTTCAATATGAAAAGGAAAACTTCACTAACAACCATGTGAAAGCGATCTAGTAGTTGGAGAAAACGAAAAACTCTGAAATCGAACGAGCAGCGAGATAGTCGGAAAAAGTAACGTTGGTTAAACGGTCGTGTTGTGCTCATAAATTAATTTTCTTTACTTATTAATCTTTTTAATCATATCTAATAAACATAAACTTGTCTTCTTTAAAGATTTATATTATTTTGGCCATTCTCTTCAGTTCAGAAGTGGGATCTTTAATAAAATTTATTTTATTTTATTCGCGTTTAACGAAATTTTTCATATGAGAATGCTTCATATGAGAATGCGAGACTCGAAAAAATTTCAGAATTTTTATTGAACATATTTGGAAACGATGGTGTGCAAATACAACCTATTGAACAAATAGCGTAACTATAGTAACGAAACAAAATAATAACGAATACAACGAAACGGGTCGAATACGAATACCAGAGATAAAGAGATGGGAAACTGCGTTGGAGAGGGATAGCATTATGTTCAATTTTACGTTAAATTGGCTCCAATACTAGCACAAAACACTTATACTATGTCGTAAAATCAACGGAAAACAACCCTGGCTTATGGTAGATTGAAGAAATTCACCAGTTACGTTTGAGGTCCGATAACTGTAAAACAGCATATTATTGCAAGAAAATGGGTAACGAAAGGTATACCACAAAAGACGTCGGAAAAGCAATGGAAAACATCCCTGAAAAATCATGGTGAAATTACCTTAGAATAATTACACCATAGGAATCTGTTCAAGCAGTGTTGCCGCTTGGAAAAATGCATGGATACTTTTTTAAGCCTCAGTTTAATTTAATTTAATTAATAATTTTTATATGAACATATGTTTTTATATGCATAAATATAAAAAAGGAGGCATTTCATTAAATTCGACAAAAGCTTTAAGAAAAATTATGACATTGAGACATTTTTGAACATTACTTTTTTATCAAAAAATGCATTAACGCAACCTCTTAACAAAGAACTTTAAAATTTTGTGATAAATATAATAAGTCTGCCTCATAGCTCAGCTGCTGCTGAATGATTTTTTTCTAATTTAAAACTTACTATAAACGATAAGACTAGTCGATTTTTTTTGGGAATAGGTAAAGGTATATTGTTTTGCAAAATACTTAAAAACAAATAATTTTTAACTTTTAAATTTAATTTAAATATAGGGCAATAGCAACCCATTTTATTTTTATTACACTTAACTGAATAAGCTATTAAATTACTTTTTAATGTATTTATATATTATTTTGTATCATAGCTGTTAAATAATTATTATTAATCGTATTCATTAGCAATTCGATTATTTTTTTAGAAATGTGAAATAATTGATTCAGTACAATTATTTTCTGTTTGTAATTGTAATATAATAACATTCATAAAATAATTACGATTTTATCAGATGACGAAAATAATTAAAAATAATTAAAAGTAATCAAGAAAAATAATCAGACTACTTTTAGAAGTTATGTTTGATTCTTTTTGATTATTTCAAAAATTTAAGTCTAAAATACTAAAATTGTTGTTGTATTTTTTGATAAATTAACATAGAAATTGTTAAACAAAGATTGTCAAAAAACAAGAACGAAAAAATGCATTACAACATTTGCTCCGTTAGTTTTATCGATCACTTTTTTCTTCTTTCTTGTTTTTTAAAAACTTTTTTAATGATTATTTACATATTTATTTCTTTATAAATTAAATTTTACAAAATATTCCGTACTTTAAAATAAAATTCTTAAATAGTCAAACAGAATCAAAGTAGTAGTAGTAGTACTTTGTTGAGTTTTTAATTAATCGATATTACAAAATATATATATATATATATAAACAATTTCTTATTTGTTACAGCCGCTAATGCTGTAATGTATGGCCTGCCTGGTCTGTTACACTATTAACTAACTTAATAATCAAAAGCCACTTGGCTATAATATTATTACAGAATAATTTACTCCTGCTCAAGGAGTATTTTAACATTTGCTTTTGACGATTATCCTAAAAGCATATGTGTGAAAGAGACAACGACAGCTTGTATACGGCGAGACATATACAAGCACTAAAAATACTAAACATTTGATAAATTACATCAAATGCAGATTTTACGTTCACATATAGAATTATAAAAATACGCAATCACTAAAAATATAATATATTAAATCATTAATGTTATAGTCACGATAATCACTAATAAAATTCAGCCATTCAGTTGAATTCAATTGCAGCGGCTAGGTACAATTCGCTTCAACTCGTTTAGGATGTCGTCAAGTATTCCTCTTTTTATAAAACAGTACTATACAAGCCATGTATAGCATTAGCAGCGGTAACAGAGAAGGAACCATGAACCCAAAATTCATACTGTAGCTCCCAACATATTTGTTAATAAAACTTATTAAGTTTTTGTATAACTGTTATTCGTTTAACTGTGTTAACTGAATAAGCCGTATCAGCGTATGGGCGATTTCAGTTAAAATTACTGGTTGCACTTCACAACCTCACCGTTGAAACGATGCGAGTCGACCTCAAACAGAATCAAAAATAATATCTATAAGTAGTTGGATTATTTTTTCTTGATTACTTTTTATTCTTTTTGATTATTTTCCTTATTCCAAGTAGTCGTAATTATTTTTTGATTACTTTTAATCTAAATCAATTGCTTATCAAACACATCTCCCTTAAGGATTATATGATTAGAATTATTTTTAAAGTATAATAATATAATCTAATGTTTATTAATCGTAATCGCAATTTAACAGCTATGTTTTGTATTTAGTTTTTTGTATAAATATCAAACCTTTAAAATTCATGTAGTAAACATAATTTATAAAAAATATAAAAATAACACAAAATATAACAGACTGAAGTACTGAAATGTACATATGTTCCTTGTTAAGTCAGTCGCCGGTAGTCTAAAATTGTTATCTTCTTTTTCTTCTTCATCTTTCAAAAGTATAGTTTTTGAGAATTCACCGTAAAAGTTGTGTAAGAATACTGACGTTATCTCCGCTACTACATCCGTTTTAGTAGGTGTCGAGCGCACAGCAGAAATATACATACTCTTTACACTCATTTATTTCAAAACTACTTTTTTCGGCAATGTGTTGTATCGAAAACAAAAGCTATCCAGCCGAATCATGTGAAATTTTAATATGTTATTCACATCAGTGGCTTTCGCTATCAAAATTTAAAAAAATCGTATATTTTACACTGAATAACCAGTAAGAAACCCTGTTTTTAGAACTTAAATTTTAAAAGCGCGTCATACTGTCAATTTTCAGTGTTTTTTCTAGTCCCGGCCATAGCTGAACTCTATTACTAGAAGAGTAAATATCAACAACAGTGACGAAGATCTTTATTTGAAAGGCTCTAATTGAGCACCTTTTTGAACATAATTAAAAAATTTTTATGAGTGTTTCAATATACCTTTAAAGTTTAAATATCGTTGTTCATTATTTTAACTTTTAAAACAATAAATCCTAAAAATATTTAAAAGCTCTAAGTCTTAATATTATTATTTTTTATTTTATATATGTATATGCTTTGTTTCTCACTATTACATTTTAACAAAACTATTTGTTAGGCTTCAAATTAGATAAATAGAATTGTTATTAAAGCTTAAACAATTGGGTTTCAGTACTGTAGTATGTGGATACTTTTTTCTGAAGTGGATACATTTGTGACCTTTTCATGGATACTTTTTTTAGAATCGTCGCGGCAACACTGATCTGAGGTGAACTCACGTACACAATAAATGAGTTTCACCAAGGTACATAAAAATGGAAAAAACATATGTTTTGACGTCACAAAATTTAAGTTTCCTATCTCTTTATCTCTGACGAATACAATGGCTGCATTCTATCCGAAAAAGCGCTCAGGTAGCGAAGTAGCATTAAATATTTTCGCTATATTAATTGTGACAGCTCAAGGAACATATTCTGTGAGCACATACCATTCAGCCCGAAAGTTGTGGAACAGTTCCTTCCGCTGAATGCAGGCAATGAAATCAGTAAGCTAAAACGGAGAAAATAGCAACGAGTAAAAAAACGAACTAACGTCAACGACAAAATGTAAATAAATAGTTATAAACACAAAATAAATAAACAAAGCAAACGACATCGAAACGTAAACAATTTTCTAAAATAAAATTGAAACAGAAAAAAAAATGATTAAGTTAATTTCGCTTAGAGTAGAAAAACTAAAGGATTTGTGTCGTGAAAATAACTTGTCAACGACAGGCTCTAAAAATGAGCTTGTGCAGCGTTTGAGCGAAGCTTTCGGGAGTGATGAAATTGCCATGGAAGAAAACGCGGGTGTCCCAATACAAGAACAAATTAATGATCTGCGGCAAATGATGACCAATATTGCTGCCGCGATTCAGAATATTTCAGCACCACCTACTGTTGGTGCAATGCAGTGCATGAATGTCATACCTGAAAATAATAGTGCAACTCCGATGCGTTCTAGGTCGAATATTCCAAGCTCGCGTAACAAATATTCTGTTAAAGAGATTGCGGAGACTTTGACAGAATTTGATCCAACGAACCAAAATTCTCTGTCAGTTGAACAGTTCATTGAAAGGGTGAACAGTTCAATGGTTGCTTACGAGTGGGAAGAAAAGTGTTTACTTTTGGCAGTATACAGCAAATTAAAAGGTGCTGCGCGACTTTGGCACGATGCATCGCAAGTTTTACATTCGAACTGGATTGATTTTTCTAAAAGTTTAAAAGATGAATTTAGTAGTGTTTTCGATGAAGCTGACATCAATTTTGCAATGAGAAATGCTGTTCGAAAGCCAGGCGAACGTATTGTCGAATTTTGTTTCAGAATATCAGCTCTAGGTAGGCGATTTAATTTAAGTGAATCTGCGATTATCAAATATACGCGCGACGGTCTAAAACATCGCGATCTTCAGCTGGCCATAGCAGCCTTGAGTTTTGATTCGATGAAGCAAATGCGTGAAACGCTTGACAATTACCTTAAAAACTTACCGCCAACAAATCGATACGTAAAATCCGATGATAACAAAATAAAAAGTGATGCAAAAGAAACATCGAAGTATACAAAAATTGATAATTATAAAAATAAACAATTAATTTGCTATAATTGTTCTGAAGAAGGGCACATAGCTAGCAAGTGTCCCAAGCCGCAGCGACGACGACGCTGCGTTGATTGCAATAAAGTGCGCGCAAAAGGTGAGCCAGAAAATTGTGGCAAGGCAAATGTGGTAGTGCGAAAACTCGAAAACTGTGACATTTCAAAAAACTTATTCGGGAAAACTGTGCGTTTAGGCGACAAACTTGTTACGGCATTTTTTGACACGGGCAGTCAATGTAGTATGATACGGCAGTCAACTGCGAGCACCTTAAATGGTAAGCGGCAGCCGTGTTCAATGAAAATTACAGGCATCTGTGGCGGAACACGATTTTCAAACGAAAAATTTTTAATAAACATGAAACTTGACGATGATGTTAATGTAAAAATTGAATTCTATATTGTTGATGACACGTTTTTGACTACAGACATTTTAGTGGGTCAGGAGATTTTTGAAAAAGATAATATTTGTGCATCGATTACAAAAAAGGAAATTTTATTTAAAACTTGTAACAAAAGGCCAACTAATGAAAATGCCGCGAAAAAGATTATAACCAAGACTGACGTAATATGCGAATCAAATGAAGAAAAAGTTTGTGATGAACTAATAAATTTACTTAATGAATATCGAGACGTGTTTGCCAATGACTTAAGTGAAATCGGGAAAACTGACTTAATTGAGATGAAAATTGAGGTCGACTGTAAGCAGCCAGTGGTGCAGCAACCATACCGTATACCCGAACCGAAGAAAGCAATTGTTGCAAAAATGATTGATGAGCTTATTCAAAACGATATCATAACAAAATCTTCATCTGAATTTGCCAGCCCCATAACGATGGTCAAAAAGCAAGATGGCAGCGATCGATTATGCATCGATTATAGGCGACTCAATTTGCATACCGCGAAGGAAATATTTCCGATGACAAACATCGAAGAGTGTTTACAGGATGCCAAACGTTTCAAATATTTTTCAGTGCTAGACTTGAATAGTGGATACTATCAAGTACCTATTGAGCAGAGCAGCCGCAAATTGACAGCATTTGTAACTACGGAGGGTCTTTATGAATTTAAGCGGATGCCGTTCGGATTAAAAAACGCGCCGGCGGTGTTCCAACGCTTGATAGCTAAGTTAAAAGAGAAAACACAACAAGACGACATGCAGCATTACATGGATGACATCCTGGTTGGCAGCAACTCGATGACAGAAATGTTTGAAAAGCTGCGCAGAGTTTTTATAGCGCTTCGAGAATCAAAGCTTACACTGAACGTAAAAAAATGTAAGTTTTTAACACAGACAATTGAATTTCTTGGATATCAATTGTCACCTGAAGGAATAAGCCCGGGTAGACAGCCCAAAAACGTTACCGAAGTTCGACAGTTTCTGGGATTAAGTGGATACTTTCGCAAATTTGTTTCTGGGTACGCTGTTATATCGGAGCCATTAAGACAACTTTTGCGTAAAAATCATCAATTTGAGTGGGGCGAAGCACAGGTGAAATCGTTTCAGAAACTGAAGTCTTTGTTAGTCTCTCAGCCAGTTATGACCGCTTATCGCGTCGATGCAGCACATGAGATTCACACGGACGCAAGTTCTTTTGGGTTGGCTGGCGTGCTGCTGCAGAAGGAAGGAGTCAATTGGAAACCAGTTATGTTTTATAGTAGGTCCACGAGTGATGCTGAAAAAAGATACCACAGCTACGAGTTGGAAACCCTTGCTATTGTAGAAACCCTTGAGCGCTTCAGGTACTACATATACGGCAAAGATGTCACGGTGGTGACAGACTGCAGTGCTATCAAGACAACGATGGAGAAAAGAGAGCTCATTCCTCACATAGCCCGTTGGTGGTTGCGTGTTCAAGACTACAGCATTAATATCCAGCATCGACCTGGCCGACGTATGGAGCATGTCGATGCCTTAAGCAGATCGCCCACTGAGGAGCCACGCGATACAGATACAGCTTCGATGCGCGTTTCCAAAACTAGTTTGGAACACGGAGACTGGCTCTACAGCATGCAGCTGCAGGACGACAACATCAAGAGCATTATTGATAAAATTCACGGAAAAGACAAAGTCACGAACGAGGAATACATTATTAACAATGGACGATTATATCGAAAGATTGAAGGTAAGCAGGCATGGGTGGTTCCTAAGGCTCTACGATGGAAGATATTGTATGACTCGCATGATAAGGCAGGACATCCCGGAGTAGATAAAACCATTCATAGATTAAAGCAATCGTTCTGGTTCCCCCGAATGCGAAATTTTACGAAGGGTTACATTAAAGCTTGTATAGAATGCGCATACAATAAACATGAAGGCGGGAAAAAAGAAGGAGAGTATCACTATGACCTCATCGAGCCGATACCATTTAAAACTATCCACATGGATCATTTGGGACCATTTCCCAAAAGTTCCAAAAGAAACGAACATGTACTCGTGCTCATTGATTCGTTCACAAAATATACGATCATACGAGCGGTAAAAAACACTTCAACAAAACATGTACTCGAAGCGTTAAACGAGGTAAGTGGATTTTTTGGTTTACCTGCACGAATTATAACCGTCCGTGGAACTGCATTCACGTCTAAGGAATTTCAAAAATATTGTAAAGACAACGACATAAAGCACGTACAAAACGATGTGCGCACTCCACGCGCCAATGGGCATGCAGAGCGCGCGAATAGAACGCTTCTTTCGATGCTTCTAACAACAACAACAAAGGACAAATGCTGGGACGAACATCTCCGAAACATTCAGTGGTCTATGAATACGATGTGCAACAGTACTACCGGACGTACGCCGAACGAACTACTTTACGGTTTTAAGCCTCGAGACATTTTGCAAAATAAAATACTGTTGACACTGCAAAATGACGACACAGCAACCGATTATGACCTGCAGTATGAACGAGAAACTGCAGCGAAGAGAGTTGACGCACAACGAGAAAAAGCAAAACAGCGCTTCGACGAAGGACATTCAAGGCCGAAAGTATACAACGAAGGAGATTTAGTTCTTATTGAAATTGAGCCTGTAAGTACTGGATCATCACGAAAGTTGGAACCGCGATATAAGGGTCCTTTCATCATCACGAAAAAGCTTGAGAAAGATCGTTATGTTATCGAAGACTTGCCAGCGTCGCAACGAAAACAGCGACATTATACTTCAGTTCATGCATCCGACAAATTCAAACCTTGGTGCACCTTGCCTCCTCTTGACGGAGGCGAGTCAGACGACGAAAGCAACGAAGACTCTTAAGCCAGAATGACGCGAGGGCGCGTCGATAAGTCAGAATTGGCCGATTGAAAGCGATCTAGTAGTTGGAGAAAACGAAAAACTCTGAAATCGAACGAGCAGCGAGATAGTCGGAAAAAGTAACGTTGGTGAAACGGTCGTGTTGTGCTCATAAATTAATTTTCTTTACTTATTAATCTTTTTAATCATATCTAATAAATATAAACTTGTCTTCTTTAAAGATTTATATTATTTTGGCCATTCTCTTCACATGCTTTGTTAGTGGTGAATTTCAACTAAAGTAAAGCAAAATAATACAACAACAGGAAATATGAAAGGGAGTAAAACTGAAAAATTGACACCGAAATCTCATCGCCTCTGTGGTGGAGTGCGCTAAAATGCACACGGCGATCAAGGCCCGGGTTCGATTATGGCCGATGCCCTCACATAGATTTCTGATGAAGCCTGTAGCATGGTCGAAATTGCAATAAATTAGCTAGTGATGTTTTCCTTTTCATATTGAAAAATTTTGTTGTTGTTTCTTTGGAAAAAATTCGTTAGAGCAAATAATTGTTCTAACCTGACCTAAAGCCTTAATAAACGATTTTAAACTATCAAAAAACTAGAATTTGTATTTAAACACAAGAATTGTTTAAACTATCATACATTTAGAATTTGTATTAAAATCATAGAAAATCAACCTTAACTTTTTTAAATAAAAGTCATCAAAGATCTTCAGTGTGATTTTATTTTTTAAAAGCTAAAAATAAATTTTAAAAATAAGAGTTTAAAGCTTTTAAAAGTCAGAGTTAAAAATAAAAGTTATAAATAACTCCTATTTTATAGCTCTTGCTTTCGACTATCAATAATAACTTTTATATAATAAAAGTTTGTTAAGGCAAGAGTCTTAAATTTTTGGAAAAAAGACTTAACCTCTGGATTTAAAATTAACAATCCATTCAACAACTCACAGTTACATTAAATAGTATTACTCTATTGCAAATCCGAAAGTAGCTAGAAAGTCTTGAGTGACTACTAATAAAAACTGTGCTAAAATTCACTTTAAACGTTTTTGTAAACATAAAATTAATTTCTACGTTTCTTAACTTTTGTGATAAAAATTAATCTTTATATCCATAATAAGACGCATTCTCTATCTATATGATTGCAATAAATATTTTAATACAAATTTTAAAAAAAATATTAAAAAATCACTGAAAAAACTTTATTCTTTTGTGTTAGGGCAAATTTCCCAAAAATGTTTATGCAGAACTCTGTAATTCTTCTATATACACTTATATTATTTGGGGGATCATCATAACATAAGCCAAAGTTTAATTTAAGGCTGTGCGAATAATCGCCCAAATTACAATCGTCCAAGCCCAAAAATGAATAATCACCCAAATACAGTTGTGCGTTTGTTCATAATGTACAATCGCCCAAAACAGCTAAGAACAATCGCCCAAAACTGCGAACTTTCTCCCAAATCGTGAAATGAATAATCGCCCAAAAAAATTTGGGCGTTCGTTCATAATGTAAAGGGTCCGATAAATAACTTTTTTTTTTTGAAAATTCTATAAAAAAAACTACTGGATATTTTCTCAAATTTCTTTTTTTATTTGAAAGTACAATCCTTCCGGTTAATAATGGAAAATAATTTCATTCAAATGGCTGCCTCGGCTGGCCATGCAGTAGCCTACACGATCGGTCCAATTTTTAAGCACATCATCGATTGTGTGCAGCTGTATTTCACCAATGGCTTCACGAATATTTTGTCCCTTAAAGCGTCAATTGTCTCTGGCTTGTTGGCGTAACACTTATCTTTGAGGGCACCCGACAAATAATAGTCCAACGGTGTCAAATCGCAGCTCCGACTTGGCCAAACGACATCAGCTCTGCGGCTGATAATGCGATCTTCAATAACAGGGCGCAAAACATCGAGTGTAGCTTCGGCTGTGTGGCACGTAGCGCCGTCCTGTTGAAACCAAATGTTGCCAATACCCTCCTCTTCAATTTTCGTGAACAAAAATTCGTTCAACATGGCCCGCTAACGATCGCCAATGACTGTAACGGCCACTCCTTGCTCATTTTCGAAGAAAAATGGCCCAATTGTCCCTCTGGACCAAAATCCGCACCAAACAGTGCCTCGTTTTGGGTGCAGCGGCTTTTCAATGTATGCGTGCGGGTTTTCTGTGCCCCAAATGCGACAATTTTGCTTGTTTACATACCCTCCAAGATCAAAATGAGCTTCATCTGAAAAGATGATTTTTTTGGCAAAATCGGCATCTTCTGTAAGTCGATCGCAGGCCCACTTAGCGAAGCGAAAACGCATTGGATGGTCAGTTGGCTTCAACTCCTGAACCAATTGAACTTTGTATGATGTCATAGCAAGGTCTTTATGCAAAATTCGTCTCAATGATGTCTCCGAAATGTTCAATTGTTGAGAACGACGGTGAATTGATGTTGATGGCGCTTCACGCACACTTTCTGCCACAGCAGCAATATTCTCGGGTGTACGCACTGCTTTTGGCTTTTCACGCTTTGGTTTATCGATGAGGATGCCAGTTTCTTTCACTTTTTTCACAAGATAACGAACATACGGAGCTGACGGTGTTTCTCTTCTTCCAAAACCCTTACGCAATTTTGGCACACATTCTGCAACATTTCAATGATTTTCAAAGTAATGTCGCAATATTTTCCAGCGTTGTTCAAGCATATACACAACCATATTCGTTTAGCGGAAGGATAAAACTAATTATCTGTCAAATCAGACATGAGCTAAGTGTTACCATTCACGAAATAAGCACTAGTTGAAAAAAAACACGTTAGATGGCGGATCCTGTACAATCGCCAAAAAATGCGATTAACAATCGCCCAAACCCGAAATGAACAATCGCCCAAAAATTTTTAGCAGTTCATTTTCGTACTTTTTACAAGATTGTAACTTGGCGATTATTCGCACTGCCTTATTTTAAGGAGGTTAGCCGGACAACTTTTTCTCCTCCAAAGAGAGAGAGGCGCCTTAATGTTTATACGTTGTAAAAGTAATAGATATAGTTACTACTAAAAAGAAGAATAAAAAGTTTCATTTTTAAATCCAATGAAAAATATATATACAGTCACTCAGACCAAAGTTTAAATTTCCTTAAAAAAAAATACAGGGTTATTTTTTGCAAAAAATTTGAATCAAAGGTATTGGAAAATAGTTGGTTGTAAGTCATTTACTATTTAAATTTATATAACATCATTTTTTGCAACACAGAAAAGTATACATACGAGAGTTTCATTTAACTGTTATTTAAAGAGAAAGCGATCGCATGATGAATGTATATTTTTTTTAATGGACAGTTATGACTTCTATATATTATATTAACCACTTTCTGATCAAGTGTTAATTAGTTTTGTTTGCAAATGGGTCCAAAAGTTAAAGAAATATGTTTTGACGTGCGTGAACTATGTAATTATTAAGCATAAAAAAATGGAAAATCTTTACAGGAAATCGCAAATATAGTTGGACGTCCAAAGTCGAGTGTACAAACAGTGATTAAAAATTATAATGAAACCAAATCACTGAAAAACAAACCCAGATGCGTTCACCCTCCAAAAATTGACACACGTGTAAAAAGACATATACTAACTTAAATCCGAAAAATCGGAAAATGCCGAAATCGTCCTTGTACACCCGGAAACAATGCGAAGTGTATACAGGAAAAGTGGATTTCATAGCCGCATTCCGCGAAAAAACCGTTTATTAGTGCTAATAATATGAAAAAACGTATTAACTTTGCAAAGCTGAATTTTGATATAGATGAAACGTTTTGGAAGAACGTTGTGTTCAGCGATGAGAGCGAATTCAAGTTATTCGGATGTGATTGTGCAAGCAGAAGGTATGGCTTAAAAAGTACGAGCTGCTCCCGAAAAATTTAATTCCGACAATAAAGCATGGAGGAGGATCGGTATTGGTATGGGGTTGCATGTCGGCAACTGGGGTAGGAAACTTAGTGTTTATTGACATAACCATGGATCGATTCGTATATTTGAACCTTCTCCAACAAAGTTTGATGGAATTGGTGCATAAAATTGGTCTTACGGAAAGCTGATACTTCCAACAAGACAACGACACCAAGCACACAGCGGTTGTTGTTAAGGAGTGGTTGCTGTACAATGTACCAAAGCAGCTTCATTCTCCTCCCCAGTCGCCGGACTTGAACCCCATCGAAAATTTGTGGGATGAGTTGGACCGCCATGTTCGAAAAAGGACAATAAAAAACAAACATGATCTTAAAAATGCACTTATGAAAGAATGGTCGAAAATTATAATGCAAACAACAACAAAACTAGTATTTTCGATGAAAAACAGATTGAGCGCAGTTTTAGAGAGCAATAGCGGACCAACAAAATACTAAATTGTTCTTTATTTGTAAGAAGTATGAATACTTTTCTGTGTTGCGAAAAATGAAAATCTGTGTTTTTTTTTTAATAAATCGTTTGTTTCTGAAATTTTTACTTATCGTTTTAATTTATTTTAAGAACAGATTTATCCTATATAATTTTTTTGTAAGGAAAGCTTATATTTTGGTCAGAAAAAAGTTTTTGAGGGGGTACGTATCAGAGATTTGCATGAGACCATTCGTCAGTTTTTGCCACTCGAGTAACAATCGTCGTCAGCCGTAATCGCACACAAAAAAAATGCATAAATACCGCTCGAGTTCGTAAACAATGATTGCTGCAAAGCACAGTTTGTCACGATTGCGAATTGCTGCAAAGGCAGCCTGCAGACAACGAGATCATTCAGATGCTTCGCTTATGCCGTGGTTATGCTAGCCAAACATGTTCGGTGTTCATTTTTGTTAATTTGTTCTCTTCGCTGAAATGTTTGTTTGGTGGTTATGCTATGATTGGTGGCACAGTTGCATTATATGTAATAGTATGTCAAAACACAAAAAAGCACAACCCTAATTTGCATTTTTGTACTTAAAATTAACGAATTAAAATATACGAACTGATATTACTTACTTATTACGAATTTTTATTATAATATCTTAAACAAAATATACCTGACATGCTAGCTAGCTGTTTATGTTAAGGGTTACTTGAAGACACAATCAACTTCACTTTTTAATACTTTTATCTCCTTTTTTGATGCTATCATTCAAAATGACTACAGCCAACACTGGAAAGTTCGGCATGTTTGGCGTTTCAATCAGCAATCAAAATGTTCGGTCCGAGAGCGAGAAAATGAATATGAGAAAAAGTTCATTTCTTCATTTTATACGTGAAACAAAAACAACAAAAAATGTTCGGCAATCATGTTTAGGGCTGTTCACATTTCAAACCGCTCATCAAATCATTTGTCAAATCGTTTGACCACAAAAGTGTTCAGACTCATCAAATTTTTCATCAAATTTCATTTTATCTTGAACACCGAAGTAAGCACATCGCGATGACGGAAAATTATTAATACCACTTGTTATTAAAATCGTATTGGAAGAAGAATAAATTATTTTATAAATTATTATAAATTATTTGCAACAGTTATTTATTATTATTTTGCTATTATTTTCTTCCGCTCCCTCTTTTACCGCGATGTGCTCAGGTTGAAAACTTTTTAGAACTGATAAAATCGTACTACACAATTTGACGAGTGTTCACACTCGTCAAATCATTCGTCAAATTAGCAGAAAAATCAAAAAATTTTGATTTTCATCAAACGATTTGACCAACGATTTGATGAGTGTTCACACTCGTAAAATTTTTAAAGAAATCTGAGTAAAATCTTTAAAATGGAGTGCATGAAAGTTAATTTTAAACGCGACCTAAATTGGTAAACGAACTCTAGTTGGAAGTTTGTCGTTAAAAGAACAACAATATTCCGCATTCAATGAGCATTCTTTATGCCAACGTACGAAATCATTATTGAAAAGTACAAAATTGTATACTCATACATACATATATATTTATTTTTCATTACGCAATTTCTTTACAACACGTGTTCAGATTCTTTCTGTTATTTTGCAGGCCAAGAAGCGAAAATGCAAGGAATACGCTTGATATTCTTGTTAGCGTTCTCGTTAGAAGCGATGTGAAAGCAGAGATCATGGTATAATTAGGCAAGGTAGCGTTAGGACTGAAAACCAGTGACCAAAATTGTCAAAACGAAGTTGACAGCTCATACAAAATTTGCTATTTTTAATGATATTTAAAAAATAAATGGAGCACAATGACCATGCGCAGTCTTTGCATATGTAAACCTGCGTAGTAGAGTTGGGCATTTTGCGATTACAATTACTTTTCGACTACAATTACAGTAAACGTAATCTTTAAATATTTACGATTACGATGACTGTAATTGTAAACACACAAATTTCAATTGCGTTTACTGTTATTGTAATAGAAGAATTTAATATTTACAACAATCATTTGTAAAAGCTACAATTACGATTACTGTAACTGTAATCATAATTTTTTTTTATTATGATTATAGTAATCTCTATCAATAAAAAAATTACAACTAAGACTGTTGTATTCGTAATCATTATTTTTTAATTTAATTATTTCATAAATAAGTATATGTAACTTATTTATAATATTTCCCTTTACTAAAAAACAAATAAACTACAGAATTCGTAATTCCAAGCCTATTCAAATGTTATTTTATTTCGAACAATATGTTCTTTCAAAGCTAGAAATCAAAACAAAATCAATTTTAAAGAAAATATAAATTGAAAGGAGCATACAATCAATTACGTATTATTATCTGAAACATTTAAAACCAATACTTTTTTATAATTGTAAAGAAATATAATTTCTTAAGAATTATATTTGAGCTTAAAACAAATATTTGTATTTAATAAGACTAAGTTTTCGAAACAGAAATCGGAAACATCGTGCCACCATAGATAATTCATGGATATTCCAGCAAAAGAAAAAAATTTTTTCTTTTACTGCCGATAAAGTTTGCGGTAAGTGACGTCAGAAAATAGTGAATGACGCCGGTAAAGTGACGTCAGAATTTTTAATTAATTTTCGCAATCCATTCCCTTGAGAATTAAATTACAAAACAAAAATTACGGTAACAGTAATCGTAATTGCAATTTGGTTTTAAAATAATTTCTGTAATTGCAATAAAAAAATGTTATTATGACTTCAGTTATCGTAATTGTAATTTTTAATTGATAAAGATAACTGTTATCGTAATAAAAAATATTTTGATTACTCCAATAATTGAAATTGAGATTCTTTTATTAATAACGATTACTGTAACTGTAATAAAAGATATTTCGATAATGATTACAGTAATCGTAGTCTTTATTTTTAAAGATTACGATTATAGTTTTTGATTGTAATTGCAATTTACCTGTAACCTTTACACCAGTGAGGATCGCATTTAAAATAAATAGGTTTTTTAATTTTAGTAAAAGTTAATTAAAAATAATTAAAGAAATTCACGAAAAACTGCATTATCTTTAATCCGAATGCAAAAATTTTTGGTGCAGATTAGAAGAAATTTTTCATGACTATTATTTCTAAGCGTTTGCATTTTTTAAACTACTAAAACAGGCAATATTTTTACAAAAAAACTTATTTTAAGAAGTTATTTCAAACCATTCCAGCTCACAGATGACTATCGCTACTGTCGAAATATTTGGGAAATCAACATAACATTAACAAGAATTATTTGAAGACACACTCTCGAACAATTTTTCTCGTGAGGTGCCTTACCTAAATGTAAACAAAAACGCTTCATGTGGTCGAAAAAGAAAAAAGTATGTGTTTTGCCGCCACGCACAATAGAAGTGAAACCTTCAGAAAACTGTAGAAATTTTTAGTAAACCGACTTTTCATAAAATATAAGAATAAATAAAAAACGATTTGACAATCAAAGTTTTGAAATTTGATGCAAATGTCTCCATTTTTTTTTTAATATATTTAATTTAAATTTTTTTAAAGAAAGTCCAATAAACGACTAACAAAAGTAGTTTCAACTGTGCCGTTAGGTCAGTGTATATATTTTATCTTTATTTCAAAAATGTACAAAGTATAGACATTTTACTGAAAAAATTACTCAAAAGTTGCTTTAATTATATGTTGCAAGTAAAAATTTCATTCCTGACTAACTTTTATATGATATATGAGTAGTATTCTTCTGCAAAAATTCTTCCAGTTTTGCACAAAAATTGTGAAACTTTTCTTTAAACGCTTTTTTCACCCACTATTTTTTTTTTTTGCCAAATTTACTTTTTCAAAAATGTTTTTATATTTTCAATAGTCAAGTCTAAAAAATAAACAAGTCTGAAACGCTTAAAATCAATTTATTTATACAAGTGGCTATATTAATAAAACTAATTTTTGTATTAAAATTTGTTTTAAATATCGGATCATATCAATCGTGTTCAATCCCTCCGCTAACCACCTTGCAGCCGATTAAGCATTTAAGTTGATTTTTTGAAGCACAATAACTTTAATTAAAATCTACTTTTATAATATTGCATTTTTTTTTGTGTCTGGTAACAACATTCATAGCATACAAAAATGCAACACTGCAACTAATATTTTTCCTTTGGGCGAATGAGCATAAAAGCATGGCTTTTCCTTGCTTTTGTCGATTGTTCCTCATGTCTGGCCTTGTTTGACATTCTTGTGTCGCAGACGTTCGTAATCGCTAGCGCTCACACTCTAGGCATTCGTATCAACAGCGATTGGTAACATGCATTTGCGCATTAATTTAAATGCAGGAAGCACATTCGGTGCTCGTTTATTGACGAGACAATCGAAACGCCATTTGAATGCACTCAAGCTGTTCTCTGGTACGTATATATATCTGTGTGACTGTACATAGTAGGGCATATCGAACTACAATTTTTTTCGAATTTCACATTATAAGTGGTCTCAAAAGTTGCATAGGGTGATTAGGATCTCCCTTTAGGGATTTTAGATAGAAATAAGGATCTCTTCCTCTCCCGCAAGGACAAATTACTTTTTTGAGAAAAACAGGAAAAAATCACGATCTCAAAATGCTTTAATTTTTACAAAAAAAAAACTACGTATGTGTTAGAGCAAAAGTAAATATAGACTTTAACTAACAATATTTTGGCAAACACGATGCCACTCTTGGTTTTTACCCACAGTATCCTGTGTGAAGGATATTCGAATCTAAAGGTACAATCGAGATAGCACAGAAGTCTTAATTGTTTTCTGAATGTCTAAATTTTGGTGATATTGGTTACAGTGTTAAGGCTTTCCTTAAATATGGCCAATTAATGATTTGCATATTTTTTCGCATATGCATTTTCTTGTTTCTGATAAATGTATACTTGAATGCAATTTTTTAACTTTTCAAAAAAATTAATATAAGGTTTTATATCTTGGACACCAGAAGTGCTACCGAGGATTATTTTCCCAATTCGGATTCTGCAAGTAGTTTTGAACAAAACCCTATCTTAAAATATCTATTTTAAAACAGCAGGAAAAGGCCACAATTTTTTTTCCTATTTTGATTCTTAAAAAAGTTACTTCAAGCATGAAAAGTAATAATTTTGTTCATATCTTGGTTATTATTTCATTAAAACACTTCTTAACAACAATTGTTAACTCAATCGAATGGCAAACTCAGAAACTAAAAATTTTAGTAAAACATGTTAATGATGTGTTGAGATGTTTTAACGAAATTCATAAGGAATTTTTTTTTAAAAGTCGAAATAGGAAAACAAATCTTGGTCTTAACCTGGTGTTGTAAAGTGATACTTTTGGAAAGGGTGCTGTTCAGAAATATTTGAAGAATCTAAATTAAGGAAATTATCTTCAGCACACCTCTGGTACCAGAGATATAAAAACTTATATTACTTTTTTTGAAAAAGATAAAACATTGCATTCAGAAAATGTATATGCAAAAAATATGCAAATTATTAATTCGCCAAATTTAAGGAAAACATCAACACGATAATCAAAATCGCCAAAATTTAGACAGTCAGATAGCAATCAAAAGTTCTGTACTAACTCGAACGTACCTTTAGATTCGAATATCCTTCACACAGGACATTTTGGTTAAAAACCGAGAGTGGCATCGTGTTTGGCAGGATATTGTTAGTAAAAGTCTTTATTTACTTTTACTTTAAGAGATATGTAGTTTTTCTTACAAAAATGAAAGCATTTTGAGAACGTGATTTTTTACTGTTTTTCTTAAAAAACAACTTTGTCCTTGCGGGAAAGGAAGACATCCTTATTTTTCCTAAAATATTTTTTGGGAGATCTTGACCACCCTATGAAACTTTTGAGACCTCTTAGAATACGAACTAAATTTTTCGATACGCCCTAATACATAGTAATAGTTAAAACTACGTCAGCTTCAAAAGCATTGCAAAAACAGTAAATATATTGAAAATCTAAACATTTTAATGTATATATTCTTCATAGTCAAATTTATATTTTTTTATACTAAAATATAATTACTGTTCCTCTTGCAATTCTTTTGACCATTTCTTCATGGTGATGTGTGGATGCCCTTGAGTCCGCAGGATTTGTTCCAGGGGGGAGGCAAAGGCATAGAGGAGTTTATAATGCACACAACGAAAATGTAACCTATATAATTTTATTTTCTGAGATTTTTGGAACTAATTTTGTTATCATCATAAGACGGTTAACACAAGCTTGCACACATAAGAAAATTAAATATATTTCAAATATGGGGTAAAAATCTTTATCGTATTATGCCCTTAACAATTTCAAATTCAATTTCATTTTTCATATAATTTCAAAAAATTTTTCACAACAAATATTTTTAGTAATTTAGTAAAGTAAATAATGTGAGGTCTCCTTTATCCTTAAATAAAATCGTATTAATTACTATTAAGCCCCCAAGTTTTCTTCTTTTCAAATAAGAATACAAATATTTCCCAATATTTTTTTTCTTTTGAAAATTGAATAAAACCAGCAAGATTTTTAGACCATTTTCCAGTTTTAGAGGCCTATAACTCATAAACCAATTTTAAGCGGCCTGAAATTTATCAGATTTGGATTTAGGAGGAAAAATAATGTATAGAGTTGTCGCTTTTCTTGATATGTTCCCCGCATGGACATCACTGACTTATTTCTTTTTTCAACATGCATCAGTTCTATCAGCATGCAAGTTACTAAAATCGAATTTAGAAACATACCTATTACAGGGCCGTAGAAAAGGGGGGTTTTGGGGATTAACCCCCCGAGGTCCGACACATTAATGAAAATTAATGCATTTAAGCAATTTTTTCATTGAATTATTTTAATATGTTCTAAAAAACTGAATAAGTCATATACTGAAGTAGCGTTTACGTGTAAAAGTCTGAGTTACGACTTGAATCATCTTAACAATAATAGTAAAAACCAATGTATCGTTTTTTACCGGATCAAACGTGATACATTAACATTTGTCATCACTACCTTTAACATCGGCAGTTATAGATGATGGTTATCATGATAACAGTAAAGCCAACAAAAATAACATATGTATACTGAAAAAACCTTTCTAATTCGGCAGATTTTAAAGTATACTTCAGCCACCAAATGATTGTAATTGTCCCTCGAGCGGTTCTCGAAAATTTAAATTTCAGCACCCATGGTTTTGTCGCTGGAGTTTGTTGGCTTACTCCAAAATGCAAATGGATCCTATTGTAAGTTCTGCGTTTTCTTTAGCTCTGCTTATGGCGGCATTATATCACAGTCTCTTCGTAATTTTCGGCACAACAAAAAATGTTTATAAAATAAAATTTTCAGCCCCTTTACTGGGACTATTTGATGGTCAAGACCTTTTTCCCAATTTACTTTCGAATTAAAGATGTGAGTCTAAACCTGGTTAAATTTTTAAGGAATGTGTTAAGTTATTCATGAATTTTTCAAAGTTGATTTTTCAGAATTCTGACCCGATGGAAAGTTTTAACTCAATCGTTGAGTTATTTTTTTTTTTTGGTTTTATGATTTACGAAGTTTGTGTAAAATTAATATATTCGAGAGAGATAAAATATAGTTCTCATCTCTAAAATTCTTAAAACATACATCCGTAATTCAATGGGCGAGAACCGTTTGAGCGGATGTGCATCCCTTAGCATACACAATGGCCGCATTCTAGCTGAAAAAGTGCTCAAGAACTGTTCCACAACTTTCGGGCTGAATGGTATGCTCTCACAGAACATGTTCCTTGAGATGTCACAATTTATATAGCGAAAATATTTTATGCTACTTCGCTACTTGAGCACTTTTTCGGCTAGAATGCGGCCAATGATCGCACAGTAACAGAGCAAGACGTGCTGGAAGAATTTGCAAAAAAATCTCTAGCAAATTAAAAAATTAAATCTCTAGCAAATAACTTTTAAAATGTTTAACAATGTATACAAAGATAACTAAAAATATTTATTGATACATATGAAAATGTAACTAAAAATGTATAACATTAGGTTGCCTTGAAAAAAGTTCCATTTGTACCCCCTTAAAACGAAAAATTTTTCTATTTTATAACGATTCCCAAAATATGTTGGCTATTACGCCAGTAAGCCAAAAATCATTTTGCAAAAGCCTCCAAAAATCATGTTGTTTGTTTTTCTATTGGCTGGTGTAAAAAATAAACAGTGGTAAAAAATAAACAGTCGGAAATTATAGGCTGGAAAAAGTTCTTTAACTACATCAAAAAATTTAAATTTTTGCAATCGGATTAAATTTTAGCATAATGCTGCTTTTCATGCATATTTTTAATATATTTTTATTTTATTTCCTTACAAAAACTTTTCAATTTCAAATAACTTCATTACTTTATTTATTTAGGTATTTATTTTATAACTAATATTTCAGCTTTAATATGCATAAATTTTCAGATCAGGAATCAATGCAAGCAATTTAAATTCAATTCAAGTTTATTAATCATTATTAATCCTTGGCTTCAGTGTTATAAGTATACAGATACATTATTATTATTTTATAATATAATAATATAAAAAAAACAAAACCTTTCAAACGATATCTTAAAAGTGAGGATCGCATTAGAAATAATGAAGTTTTTTAATTTTAGTGAAAATGACTTTTAAAATAATTCACGAACAACAACATTATCTTTAATCCTATTTCAAAACTTTTAATTTTTTTATGAAGATTGGAAGAGGTTTTCCCGGCCTTTAAATTCTGGCAGTTTATTTTTCGTACAAATTTTACACCAGCTAAAATATTTAAGAAATTATGATTTTTTGAGGATTTTGTAAAATGGCTTAGAGCTCACTGGCGGTTATCGTAACAATCAAAATGTTTTAAGAATCTTTATAAAATAGACCAAGGCCGATTTTTAGGGAGGTACAAATGAAGCTATGTCCCTACTAGTCGAGGCACCTTAATATATATATATATATAATACATATAAAACTTAACTTTAAAACAAAATGAAACAAATACTTGCATATTTAAATTTTTTATTTAAAATAAAATTTCATCAATACCCCCTATAGGTGAATCCTGGCAACGTCCCTGAACTATTATATGAAATTTAAAAAAATTTATTTTTTCTAATTCAGAACGTATTAATAAAGAGTTTCATGTATAGATGGGTTTTGGGCTTCATTCATTTTCTAAACATATTCCAGAACATCCTTGCAAGGCTTGATTCTGAATCCTGCATGTAATGAAGCCATGACGCGAAAAAATCCAGAAAATTCTCAAAATGGGTGGACGCCTGTTAAAAAACGTGAATTTGAAGAAGTATAAAATAAATGTTTCAAATCGAGTTTCCTATATGAATTTTAGCCTTAACAAAATTTTGACCATAAGATATTCTAAAGCGTTTTCTTACGAAGAGTTTGGCATCAGATTATTTAAAAATTAGTGCTTGTTTGAAATTGCCTACTTTATTCAGAATTTCGTAAATTTTTTTTTAGCTTTTGAATCAGAAGCTTTGCCCTTGCCTAGATCGGTGCAATTTTCTCAAATTTAAATGCTGCAAGATTGTTAGCAATTTTATTAAGTTTACGAAAAATTTAAATATATTCCAAACTGGATCACCTTTTTTTAAGCCAAATTTTGGGAAAACATTTAGTTTTTTAAATTTATTTTACTTTGTTTTCTTTTTGTGCTTAATTGCATTAAAACCTGAACTTGCTTATCAGCTTGGATATCTATTATCCAAGTTCATATATGTTTCCCTGAAGAATGATCTTCGACTAACAGGCATATCATTCCTTATCATTCCTCAATTTCTCGTACGAATAACTTCGTTATTTCTTCCATTACATTCGTAGTATTTACTAATGGCTTTGTATTATTTACAAATTAAAATTAATATTAGTAGAAAAAATTCATTCGTAGTTTGACCGCACGCAATATTCGTAGAATGTACGAAGTATTAAATGAGTTAAGAAAAGTTCTATAGAAATAAACCAGGCTTATTGGACAATAACTGAATATAAGGAAATGTATTATTGCACGGTGGCCGTTGTACACTGAAAGAACACGTTAGATATAATATTTTTTTCCATTATTAGTAAATGTAACAAATGTATTTGTACTATATACACTTGTTGTTGTGCAAATAAGAATAAAATATATGTTATATGTAGTCTACTGAAAAAGTACGGGGCCCATAAGCCAAAAAAAAACGTGGCTCGAAACAGAGCACAGATAGAATTTTTTTTTCGTTATTAGTAAATGTAACAAATGTATTCGTACTATATACACTTGTTTTTGTACGAGTAAGAATAAAATATATACCAAACTACGTCCAATCTACGAATTCAATTCGTGACTGAAAACTAAGAATGAAGTTCATAGAATAAACGCAGTTATTATAAATATTTTTTTTTTAAATGAGAATTCAAATTAAATACATTACTTCAAAAGTTTGTAATTTAACTGCATCTTCATTATTATTATTATTATCATTATTATTATTATTATTATTATTATTATTATTATTATTATTATTATTATTATTATTATTATTATTATTATTATTATTATTATTATTATTATTATTATTATTATTATTATTATTATTATTATTATTATTATTATTATTATTATTATTATTATTATTATTATTATTATTATTATTATTATTATTATTATTATTATTATTATTATTATTATTATTATTATCATTATTATTATTATTATTATTATTATTATTATTATTATTATTATTATTATTATTATTATTATTATTATTATTATTATTATTATTATTATTATTATTATTATTATTATTATTATTATTATTATTATTATTATTATTATTATTATTTTTATTATTATTATTATTATTATTATTATTATTATTATTATTATTATTATTATTATTATTATTATTATTATTATTATTATTATTATTATTATTCTTGCTCTGGTATACCTTCTGCGACTCTGCAAGCATGCTTGTCACGGAAGAAATAGCGCAACTGAGACAAGCATGCTTGCAGAGTCGGAGAAGGTATACCAGAGCAAGACGCTTAGGTGCAGCTTTATCCGAAAATGATGAGTTTAAGATAGCCAAGAACAACCTCAAACAAGCTATCATATCGAGCAAAAAAAGGGACCTCCGAAATGACATTAACAACGACCCCTGGGGGCTCGGATACAAGATTGTTATGCGAAAGCTCGTATCAAAACCACCAATGCTTGAGTTAGAAGCAGATAAAATGGACAACATCGTAAATGTCCTTTTTCCCACGCATGACGTAACAGAAGAAGTCTTGGAGATCCCTCAGGATGATTCGCCTCCACTTTTTACAGAAGACGAGCTCAAGCTAGCCGCGAGAACGCTTAAAAATAAAAAAGCACCCGGCCTTGACGGCGTCCCATCAGAGATTTTGAAAATACTTGCAATCTCGAGACCCAACGTACTGCTAAGCATGTACAACGCTTGCTTAACAGAAGGCATTTTTCCAGAAATATGGAAGAGACAAAGTCTTGTACTCATCAGCAAGGGAAAAGGAAACCCAGAGTCTCCTTCGGCCTATAGACCCCTTTGCATGCTTGACACATCTGGTAAGCTACTAGAAAGACTTCTTAAGCCTCGCCTTGCGACAGCAATTAACATTAGTGGGGGACTGTCCCCAAGACAGCATGGCTTTAGACCCGGTAGGTCTACAATTGGAGCTATCACAGAAGCCCTGACAAGCTTCGAAGATGCACAAACTAGGAACCACTACTCAAGGGGAATCGTCTTACTGGCGACCCTAGATGTAAGAAACGCCTTTAATAGCGTCAGCTGGAAAAATATAATTTTCGCTCTGGAAAATCGCTTCCAAATCCCGTCGTATCTAATGAGAATGATGCGAAACTATCTTAAGGATCGCAAGCTTACTTACGAAACCACAAGCGGTCCCAGACAAAAACAGATAACGTCAGGGGCTGCACAAGGGTCAATTCTCGGCCCAGATCTTTGGAACGTAAGTTACGACGAAATCCTTCGTATGGATATGCCCGATGATACATATCTTGCCGGGTACGCAGATGATATCGCAGCTATTATCACCGCACGAGACACCACAGACGCACAAAGAAAGCTCAATCAGGTCATGCTTAGAACAAAAGCGTGGCTGGACTCTCACGGCCTCCAACTGGCTACAGAAAAAACTGAGCTCCTTCTTCTCACAAGAAAGCATATCCCACTAGAAGTAGAGCTGAGGGTATGCGCGAACACTATCACTACCCAGAAGGTGGTAAACTACCTAGGGATAAGGCTTGATAACAAGCTATCCTACTGGGCGCAGATACAATATGCAGCGACGAAAGCAGCCCAAATAACAGCATGGCTTAGCCAGTTAATGGCAAACATAGGCGGTCCTATGCAGAGTAAGAGAAAGTTGTTAATGTCGACAACACACTCCATACTCCTGTATGGAAGTGAGCTGTGGGCTGATGTTCTGAAAACGACACGCAAAAGAAAGCCCCTATCGGCAGTACAGAGAACGGCAGCCCTACGGGTAGCTTCAGCGTACCGCACGGTTTCTGAAGCTGCAGTATTAGTGATCAGTGGAACCATACCAATCGATCTTCTAGCACAAGAGCGCAAAACGTTATGGGAACTGAAGAAGGAACACAATAACGACAGAATGACCAAGCAGGCGGTTCAGCTACAGACCCTGCGACGGTGGCAAGACCGATGGGACACTGACACCAAAGGCAGGTGGACAGCAAAATTAGTCCCCCGCCTAGATAGATGGTATAATCGAGAATTCGGTGAGGTAAACTTTTACATCACGCAGTTCCTGTCAGGCCACGGGTACTTTCGAAAGTACCTTCACAAAATGGGAAAAGTAGAAAGTCCCGATTGTATCTATGGCGACGGACAGCTAGATGACGCAGAGCACACCTTCTTCCAATGTGCACGGTGGCAAGCGGAGCGTAACCTTATATTAATAGTAGGCGTTTTCAACGTAGATCGCGTGCTTGATATTATGGTCAGCAGCGAAGAAAACTGGAAATGCGTAGCCAGATGCGTTGAAAATATTCTACGAAAAAAGAAACGCGATCTGGAAGCTGCCGAGCTACCGGTGGAAAGTAGATAGTGGTAGCTTGGCTAGCTGTAGCGAAATAAAGCGCTGCAGGCAGCTGATCTTGACCTATAACTTGAATGAGGAAATGTGAACCTCGAAGGCAAGAAAGGCAGAAGCGGAGGCCCGGACGCGGGTTTTTACAGATGCTGGCTCACACAGCCAAATACAGGGACCACCCCGAAGTAATGCGAAAGCGGTTCCGGGGTGGGAAAAACTCCCGTATAAGAAGGAGGTGGTTTAGTCGGTAGGCGCTAGCAATAGGCGACAGCGGATCCCGACACACCGGTCAAGGGACGAACTTGGCTGACGGTGCGTAACAGCCATTCCACCTGACCTTTTCCGCAAAAAAAAAAAAAAAATTATTATTATTATTATTATTATTATTATTATTATTATTATTATTATTATTATTATCATTATTATTATTATTATTATTATTATTATTATTATTATTATTATTATTATTATTATTATTATTATTATTATTATTATTATTATTATTATTATTATTATTATTATTATTATTATTATTATTATTATTATTATTATTATTATTATTATTATTATTATTATTATTATTATTATTATTATTATTATTATTATTATTATTATTATTATTATTATTATTATTATTATTATTATTATTATTATTATTATTATTATTATTATTATTATTATTATTATTATTATTATTATTATTATTATTATTATTATTATTATTATTATTATTATTATTATTATTATTATTATTATTATTATTATTATTATTATTATTATTATTATTATTATTATTATTATTATTATTATTATTATTATTATTATTATTATTATTATTATTATTATTATTATTATTATTATTATTATTATTATTATTATTATTATTATTATTATTATTATTATTATTATTATTATTATTATTATTATTATTATTATTATTATTATTATTATTATTATTATTATTATTATTATTATTATTATTATTATTATTATTATTATTATTATTATTATTATTATTATTATTATTATTATTATTATTATTATTATTATTATTATTATTATTATTATTATTATTATTATTATTATTATTATTATTATTATTATTATTATTATTATTATTATTATTATTATTATTATTATTATTATTATTATTATTATTATTATTATTATTATTATTATTATTATTATTATTATTATTATTATTATTATTATTATTATTATTATTATTATTATTATTATTATTATTATTATTATTATTATTATTATTATTATTATTATTATTATTATTATTATTATTATTATTATTATTATTATTATTATTATTATTATTATTATTATTATTATTATTATTATTATTATTATTATTATTATTATTATTATTATTATTATTATTATTATTATTATTATTATTATTATTATTATTATTATTATTATTATTATTATTATTATTATTATTATTATTATTATTATTATTATTATTATTATTATTATTATTATTATTATTATTATTATTATTATTATTATTATTATTATTATTATTATTATTATTATTATTATTATTATTATTATTATTATTACTATTATTATTATTTGTTAGAATTTGATGGCAACCCTTTCAATATGAATGTTTCATTTCTTCTCTCTAACTACTGCTTCGTTTTTGTCATTACATTCATTCTTTATCTAACTCTCAACTTGAACACACGCTCTGTGTAATAAATAAAAGTAAACTATACAAAAACTGAGTTTGTTTATCAGGTTATGGGCCCAGGCAGCCTTTTACTGTGAATTAATAAATAGAAGCAACAATTTAAACAAAGTTTAAAAATGAGTGCACCTGTAATCCAAATTACAAAATTGGATGAAAACAATTACGACAGCTGGTCAATATTGATGAAAAGTGTGCTTATACACAGCGGTCATTGGAAAATAGTGTGCGGCCAATTAAAAAATGAGAGTACAGTTGCTGCCGAAAAAGCCAAATGGGAGTCTGATGACGAAAAAGCTCTTGCATCAATCTATTTGGGAGTGCAGCCATCGCAGCTTGGTTACATACGCGATTGCAAAACGTCAAATGCAGCATGGGAAAAGCTTAAGGAAGTGTACATGCCGAAGGGACCGATGCAGAAGGTGTCACTGTACAAAAAGCTGGTGAATTTAGTTCTTTCAGCTGGTGGCGATGTGGTTCAGCACTTGAATGAATTCACGGAAATATATGGCAAGCTAGCAGAAAATGGAATAGACATCGGAGATGAGCTTCTGGTGATAATTTTAATGTCTAGCCTCCCAACGGATTACGAAAACTTCGTTATTGCCATGGAGACCCGAGACTCGCTGCCATCATTGGCTGTGCTGAAGCAAAAACTTCTAGAAGATGATAAGAGAAGAAAGGAGAGAAGAGATGAGAGCATAGTAGCGTCATCGAATAACGGTCAGCAACAAGCGTTAGTTGCAAAGTCAAGTTCGACAAATGAGAGGAAGATGAAAAATAACAAAAAGAAATTTCAAGGAAAGTGTTTCGTTTGTGGTGGTGTCGGACATTATGCTAGCAAGTGTGAGCACAAAAACAAAAATGCACAAACAAATATAAAGTCAAATTCGCAAGCGTTAACTTCGCTAGCAGCAGCAGATTGCAAAGCAATCAATTCAATGAACTGGTACGTCGACAGCGGAGCGACATCACACATGTGCAACGATCGAGGGTTGTTTGTGCGATTTGAGGAGCACAATGAAATTATTACGTTGGCCGGCAATAAATTCATCAATGCCGTTGGAAAAGGTGACGTGATAATCCACAACAATAATTTTGAATTGATACTGCATAATGTTTTGTTTTCTCCAGAATTGCAGGCGAACTTCATCTCTGTAAACAAATGTGTCGAGCGAGGTTTAATTGCAACATTCGACAATTCAAAGGCACAAATATGTCGTTCGAGCGGAGAAGTTGTTTTGGTCGCACAACGAAAACAAAATATGTTCGTCGCGCAGAATGAAGTTTCAGCACAAATGGCTTGCTCTGCAAAGTCGAGTATGAATGCGGTATGGCACAACAGATTTGGACACCTCAACAACAAGAGTCTGCATGATCTGTCAAACAAAGGCATGGTGAATGGTTTAAAGATCAACTTTGGTCAGCAAGCAAGTTGCAACACATGCATGTTAAGCAAAATACATGTTCTGCCGTTCCCCAAGGAGTCACAAACAATGACAAAGGAGTTGCTTGAGATTGTGCATGCAGATGTGTGCGGTCCTTTTCGTGTAAATTCCATAGGCGGAGCGTCTTATTTTCTCACCTTTATAGACGACATGTCGCGTTGGACATACGTTTACTTTATTAAACATAAAAGCGAAGTTTTTGAAAAATTCAAGCTGTATAAAGCGCAAGTAGAGCGTCAGACAAGTCTCAAAATAAAAACACTTCGAACAGACAACGGCTGCGAGTTTGTCAACAAGGATTTTAACAGTTTTTTGGCTGGAGAGGGAATTCAGCGTCAACTAACAGTGCCGCATACGCCGCAGCAGAACGGTGTAGCTGAGCGAGCCAATCGCACTATTGTGGAGATGGCCAGAAGTATGGTCATACATGCTGGTGTGAAACATTACCTGTGGGCTGAGGCTGTAAACACAGCTGTGTATCTTCGCAACAGATGCCCAACTCAAAAGTTAAAAAATAAAACGCCTTATGAAATATGGAGAGGTGTGAAACCTAATGTAGCACATTTGAAGGTTTTCGGTTGCAGCGC